>JBBMKC010235706.1:0-11208 GCA_037834085.1 Bipalium vagum | reverse complement strand
AGATTAACGTCAGCCATATATTCTAAATCAATGCCGACTAATTTTGTGATTAATTCAACACCTTCTTTGAAATTGGTGGCTACTGCCAAATGTAAAGACGTTTGAATATTGTGACCATAATGTTGAAACATTTTGGGTAAATGTTGTTGTCTAATTTGGGTCATTAGAAAATGCATTATTTCTATATTTTGAGCATCTATTGTATGGTCTACTATGGACTTACCAGCTTTGTCCCATTTATCGATACGACATCCTTGTTGTATTAGTAATTTTAGGAAACTGACAGGTACATGACATGCAGGTGTCATCAAAAGAGGTGTATGACCATAACTATTTTCTCTTTCCAAAACCCGTCTATATGAGTCTTTTATAATTTCTATTATTTCAGATTCTGTATGCGTATTGCCTCTTAATATGGAATTATGTAAGGGTGTATCCCCATGTTGATCGGGAACGGTAAATAGTACAGGTAACTTCTGAGCTACATGATCGAAGGTTTCTTCCTTGTTCATACCTAATGCAAAATAATGTCCTAATTTGGATATTTCATTTTAAAAATGCCTCATAGTACTGGCTTGTGAAGATGTATTGACGGTTGCTGGTACAGGAGTAACTTGCATTACTGGTCGTGAAATTTTATGTGGTTGTTCTGTCTCATTGATACTAACAACAGATGTTGATATAACTGAGTCTTCATCTACACCGACAACTTTTTCGAATGACGGTAGGGAAGATACTGAACTGGATGTAGAATTATCTGCATCCTTAGTAGCTATATTGAGAACATATAAACGTTTTGCGGTTATATCTAGTATAACATTAGGAATTTTTAACAATACATCCATTCCTATGATACAAATTCGAGGGTTTTCGTAAGCCACATAAAATTCGTGATGGAAAGTATAATCCAATAGGGTAACAATACTTTTGAATGTCCCCATCATAATATACGGTGAATTACCAACACCATAAACAGTTATAGATTGAAAATGCATGGTATTCATTTCCATTTCCGTCAATAATGCATGATGAATAGTTAATGATTGAGCGCCAGTGTCTTTTAGTGCTAATACAATGTGGTCATTAATTTTCATGACAATATGTGGTCTCAAATCATCTTTAAGATTTTCCATGACCATAATTGACGATCGTTGAGGTATGCCAAGACGCATTACTACACCATGGTCTTGCATAGATTGCCGTACTGACTTTAATTCAATTTGTGGGTAAAGAGAATTTCGTTGTTGACTTCTATCTAGACTACTGGTTTGAAGTTCGGGTTGTTGACTATAGACTGGGTTTTGAACTGTTTTACGATGGTCTGAGTCTGGCGATTTTAGTTTATTATAAATTTTTGTTGTACCATAAATATCTTTGGGATCAGTTATTCCCCAATTTACCCAATTTACCCAATATTCCTTTTGATCCAAAACTACAGGAGAAGGTAAGAGTTGTCCTCCATCCCTTGGTGGATTTCCTTTATTATTTTTTTGTATTACTCTTACGATGACTTTTTCGCCTAGATGATCGATTAACAGATTTATATCGAAATACTTACTGTCTTTTTAACATTTCTATATCTTTGCGATGTCTTTTATGTAACTCTCTATGCGCTATGGGTGGGCAAATGGCTAATATCCATTTCCAAGACCATTCTATAGCATGGTGTAAGCCTCTTCCTGACATAAAACTACTTCCAATTCCTCTGATTATTTGCCATATAAAGTAAATACCAGAGAATCCGGCTATCCATGTGCCAAAAGTAGTTAAACCATCCCATATGTAGAAATTACATTTTTTTGTTCAAAACCAAATAGAAGATTATAATCCATTTTTCCATCCTTTGGAGTGAATACCTTAGTAATTATTTCGACAATTCCTCTTTCTTGAACTTGAGGGAATAATAAAATTTGTCGAGCTTGTTCTATGTCATTCATTGAATACAGACCTCCATCAACCATAATGGGTAATTGTTTGAATTCAACTGTACTTTGCATTTCTAATGCTGCTATAGTTTGTACACTGTCTCTTGGTGGTTTCCTCTCGGGAAGAGATATCCACTGATCTCCTATTTTATATAATGGAGAAATTGCTAGTCTACTTATCGTTGGTTGTGACTGTACTTCCATATCAAGTAGTATTCTATTTAAAGGAGCTACAAATCGTAATTTCTTTTGATACATCACTGGTAAATCATTTGTGCAGTGTGGATGATTAGCAATAGGAACATTTATCTTTGTGCACTGATACGTGTATAAAACGCTTCACCCATTCTTCTGCCAAATACTCCATCTTGGATTAGTAATGGCGAAGTGAGTTCGGGATTATTGACTGCTAATAACATGCTATTTTTCAATATTTATCGGGCTAGTTTGCAATCGTTTAATACTGTCTCCTGGTAGATATCTTTGAGTTGTCTCTGTAGATCATGATAAAGGTAATCCATTTTATTGATCACGTATAGAGCAAGTTTAATATCTGGCTATCTTTTGGAAATGCTTTTTGTGTTCTGTCTTTGGAAACATTAATTCCTTTACCTTAAATTCCTACTGGTTTCTTTATAATGAGCCGTATTAATTCATTTTTGTCGGTAGTTACAAGCACTGTAGCAGTATTACGCTCCTCGCTGTTTGAACTTCGTCGTGGAAATTTTTGAAAATTTTCTGGTATTTTTGTGTATTTGGCATGAGTAGGATTAAGTTGAGAACCAGTTATTTCTTCAAAGTTAGTCATTTTTAATAGTCCTAAATTGCATGATTCTTTATTTACTTCATAAAGGAATGTGGGTTCTGCGGAAGAACAAAATCCTTTTTTCAAATTACAACTAGGGCGTGATAGTAATTGACCTGAACTCATGTCAAATATTCCTTCATAGGATAATAATTCAACTTGGTAGTCCTCGATTTCCATTACTTAATTGACTTTTTCTCCGTTTATGTATTTATTATGACCATCGCATCCACCATTACTATTTAAGTTTCCTCGAGTAACTATTTGTCTTGTTACTGTACTTTCTTTCACGGCTATGCTTAAGGCTTCATCTAATTTTATTTTACCATGTTGGAATGCGTTATCGCATGTGTCAACCGTAACTTGAACTTCTCGGGGTAACAATTTTGCTGACATTATTGAAGTATGGCTATGCATACCACAATGATATTGTAGAGTAGATACCTTTACTCTACACTCTCGTATCTTGGTACGGTAGAAATCTCCTTCTTGATAAATATAATATGCTGCTTTTTTAGAAGTCACATTATTTGGTGCTAAATGTTCACAATCAGGTGCATCAACTAATGAGTAAATATTGCCAAATTTTGTGGTAGCACAATCATATGCTATAATGGTACCTGTTGGTTTGAAAAACGAAAACATGAGCATCATTTGCATCATGTTGGAATTAGTACTATTTGAGGTTGTATGAGTTGGTGTGGAATTCAAAGATTCCCATCCACCCATCTTTTCTATGAAAGGATCTGCGATTTGTCGTACAACTTTTATTGTTTCTTTTAAAATAAATTGAATTCGATCAGGACATTGCTGCATTTTTTGAATTGCCTGCCGTAAAACTACTGCCAATGCTGTGGTACATGAACCTTTACACGGATTATTTAGTAATAATTGATGAATTTGAGAATTACTCATTTTTTCAAGATTTTTTATCTTAGGCGATAATATTTTAAGTTTATGAATGAGATAATTGATAATTTATGTCACTAACATGAAGTGTCCTATTTAGTGCCTGAATAATGGCTGTAACCTTTGTCATCAAATCACCGGGAGTACTTTCCTCCTCGAATTCATTATTTCATCATATTCATTATTCATCAAGTCGGGTATTTCTGCTAGGTTCCCACTAAAAACATCAATTTTAATATAACCGTTGTAAGTATTATTTAAATTTTCCTCGTTGGGTTGTTGCTGTTTGGTTGCCATATTTTCTATTAGGTTATCTATCGGTTCTGTAACTCGCTTCTGTAACGTTTAACATCCGGAAACGAAAGCGTTGAAGATGAACAGCGATCAGGATGGCAAAAGAAGTTAAATGATGATGATCTGCTTGAAGAGCTTTCTCAAAGCCAAACACATCGTATTTAGAATTGTCAAAATAACTAAATTGCAATCAGAAACATGTAAGAATACGTCTGAAATCTCATGGATATACGAAAATAATGAATAAATGTATACATGTGTTGAGATTTCAGAACATAGAGCACGAGTATCAATTTGTAGTTTCTTGCTTGCAAGGCATAAATAATATTGAGGCTTTTTTGGACAAAATTCTAACAGTCTATGAAAAATGGGTTACTATAACAATTCCAAACGAATGACTCTGTGGAAACTTAAAGTATCGAAGCCTGGAATAAGCCAGAAAAATTTTTTGGATGTGTTTGGTGGACCTCGCGTGAAGTTGTTCATATTGAGTTTTAAAAGCTTAACAAAAACAATTAATGGCAAATTTTACTGTGATCAGATACGGTGTGCTTATTAAAAATTTTCAAAAATACAACCTTCGTTAGTCAATTGAAAAGGTATCTTATTGTTGCATGACAACACTAGATCTCACGCTGCAAAACCTGATCAAGAAACACTAAAAAATTTAAATTCTTCCTCATCTACCGTATAGCATAGACACGTCTCCTTGTGATTTATTTTTATGCTTATTTAATTTTCATAGAAATAAAATTTTAGATTCCGATGATTCCCTAAGAAACGATATCGCAAACTGTCTTAATTCTAAGAAATCAGATTTTTATTGTATTGGTACATGTTAACTTGATAATATATGGTAAAAAATTGTTGATTCCGATGAAAATTATTTTTTTTAATAAAGTTTATCTTAAAAAAGTTAAAGTTTTGAAGTTTATGGTTAAATACTGCAATTACTCTTTTAGATACCTAATGAAAACATGTTACGTAACTCAGGATCATTAAATATACTTAACTCTTGAGAAATTAATTCCAAATGTTTACACATATTGATTTGTGATTTTTTAATTTAACTAAGAGCATATTAAAATTATACACTGTCGATAAGCATAACATTAAAAATTTTTAGAGTTTGGAGGCTGTTTAATATATTGTAAATACTTTGAATTTTCCATCTAATATATGTTTTGAAAAATATAATTTTAAAATCAATTTTCTTAAAAACAATAACTTTGATTTATCTTTTGCTGAGTAGTGTCATATTAGTCCATACAACCACTAATCAATACCATTACACAACAAATTAAAATCTAATCTATCATTAAAATCCAATATTTTCTGCATATTAATCTACAAAACTACCTCAGTGCTTTGTTAGACTTCTTTAATTAATCTTAATTGATCTTAATTTTTTTGTAATTAAATTTCTTTTATTAAACCGCAACCTTCGTGTTTATATTCGAGTCTTGTATTGGGTAATGAGATTGCAGACAGAGCTACCTTTAATTAAATTCTAATACTCCAAAATTTTAATGAGTCATCAACTGGCATTGATCTTCCAGTCATCGATTCGTCGAAGAAATCAATGAGAATGTGCGAGATTTCATTAGATAATTAATTTTTAATTATTTTATTGTTGACTGATGACAGATTTTAAGTTGTTGAATACCAGTAAATTCAAAAATAAGTAACAATGCTCAAAAGATTAAGAATTTAAGTGAAAATATCACTGACTTACTTGAACAATCAATTGAAAATATGTTGGATTTGATAATTTCAATGTAAATAACGTTCCCTTGTCTGATAATGTTCTAAACATGAAATTTGCAAATCCCATGGTTGAAGGAATAGCCAAAGGTGGTGTGATTATGTCATTCATTATTTGACCAGTTACAGCATTTGCTAAAGGAAAAGAATTAAATCGAAAAGGAAATGAGAATTCATCTGTTTTACTATTTGTACACATATTTGATCTTTTAACTCCAGTTTTACACATACAATCGACATTTGCTTCTGATTTGAAGGGAACGTAAATACACTTTTGATCTATACCACATTTGTTGCACCTTCCTTGAACGCAATCACTGTAGTTGGGAGTATGCAAATCTACCATCTACCAAGACAATGAAACAATGATTTAAAAATTAACATAATATAAAACAATATTTGTGCTAAAACTAAGTTTTTATAACTACAAGTATCACACGAGCGAATAGAATAAGGCGAAATCTGTTTAAAAATTGTTTAATTTAGTTTTCATGTAATTAATTTTCGATAGAAGAGTACAAGTAATTGCTCTCCGCATACTTTGGCAGATTATGTATGATTTTAAGGTACGCTCTGATTTTGGAGCTTCTATTGTAGCGATCAGCAGAGTTATCAGCGGGTCTATCGAGAGAACTGATCTTAATTTTTCTAGTTTCGAACGCAAATACAAGACGGGGGTGAAGGAAAATCTTATATGCCTTTAGTTTTTGCCAGCCGTGCAACTCGGAGTTGTCAATTTTTCCTAGATCGCTGATCACCTTTCTCAGTGTTTCATAGGGCGACTGACCCCAGCCGGAACACCCAAGTATTGGTAAAAGTCAGATGGAGATAATTTTTTTAGAGATAAAATTAATATAATTATTTTTTTTCCATTTTTAGGTAATTTATACCTGGTTAGAAATTTATTAATATAACAAATCTTAATAAACCGCACTGGTGCTGAGGATTTCATAATTTAGGAAAATCAAAGGTATTGAAGAAAACCAGGGTTTTGAAAGCCACGTGCAATAAATATTAAATTTCGAAAATAAAACGTACAACCCACATGGACAGTATTTCTGAAAATAATTTCCTTTCAAGTTCCTGGACTGTTTCCAGCGAGTTGCAAGATCCAGGAAGGTTTTTACAAAAGAAAACTTGAGGCTTGTCATTCAAAAATTCTTCCACAGCACGATAAAGATTTTTGTTAGTATACTACTTTCCTTTTAGGTTTTTTAAGTGATTGAATAAATACAACTCAAAAGGAACGAGATCTTGATTGCATGGAAGGTGTCTTAACAGTTCCAGGTACAATCCACGATACTGAACATGGAAACCACACTAGAGTGCATTGGTTCTTTGAAATGCGGATAAAAGAGTTCAAACAATTTAATCTTTCTTTGCATCTTACTTGTTCTTTATACAAAATTTATGTATTATTAACTGTTTAATCGACCATTATTTTCAATGAAATCAATCAGAAATTATACTTTTAGCAATTCAAAAGGCAGAAAGCATTAATCACTTCCGATAACTCGTTGACGACCGCATTTTCTTTGAACTGGAATTACCAGTTGTTTTATCCTTAACTTTAGGTGACCTCCCACGCCTGTGTTCATCAAAAACAGATGTCCTACCATTCAGAAATTCATTATACCAACGGTATATTGTGCGTCGGGATGACCAGTTTGTTTGATAAACACAAAGCAATTTTGAAATTATTCGATCGTGATTCTTTATCTGCAGAAAATCGTATAATACTTCGATATTGTACAATTCGCCATATAAACGAGGTTTTTGGTTCTGGAACTGCTAAATAACTCACTATTCAATTTTGGTTCCAGAAATTTCGTTAAAATGAAAAAAGTCTTGAAGGAAAAGAAAGTTGTGAAGGCTATTCAGTGTCGATCAGGACAATTTGAAGACTTTAGTTAAAGCAAACCTAAGGAAAACTGTCAGAGATATTCCGTGTAATCTTGGCGTAAACAAAACAACTGTTTCTAATAATTTGAAGTACTTTGGAAAGTCGAAAAAACTAGACAAATATGCGCAAAATATGTTGAACAAAAATCAAAAAATTGCTGTTTTAATAATAAACTGTTTTCTGGATGCCCGGTTCATTGCTTTGCAAAATATAAAAAAAATATAAAATAATATTTAGAAACTGACTGAAACTCATTTTACGTAATCTATTTGTTTACTTAATCTTTTTTTCTTTTTCATTTTTTGAGAACTGGTTTTGAAGGAAATAAAACGCCTCTTAAAATAAATCAATTTAAATAATAAACAAATTTGAAACTTATTTTAATAATAAAATGGGTTTCAGCTGAAAATTTTAGTCTACCATACTTAAATTTTCGTGAAATCATGAATAATGAATTTAACATAACATTTTTGAGTTCTTATCTGTAAATAATGCAGAGATTGTTTCGCACTGGAACACAAAATGGCAGCGGTTCAACAACGTCTTGACCAATTTATATGAGGAAAAATATTACAAGACATGTTTCGCCATAAACAATACTTTTACATCATCGTAATACAATTGGTTCATTATCGGATTGAAAAATATGGTGCACTCTTTAGAAAATGCTTAGGGCACCTAAATAATAGTTGAAAATAGATCTAAGACAAAACCGAAAGATCATATGTTGCCAAAAGTGATTTCTCAAAATGTTTTCCTAACACATCCCATTCAAATAATGTGATTATATTATTTTGTTGGGTGTTCGATATTATTAATAATATTAACCTCTCCTTGCCAGCTGTCGAGACCACGCGTTTATAATGACAAAGTGTTAGCAGAGATTAAAAATCATAAAGCGATATGAAACTATTTAGCTGACACAAGGCCATACCTATTGTCTGTATAAACTACTGGAAAACTTTTATATTTACATAACGAATTTCTTCATCGCCCGAGTCAACTGACTTCGACTTATTCAACCACCTAACTCAATTTTCGAAGTGATAGCACAAGTTTGTCGACCTCTGTAGATTAACTTTGTTAAAAAAAGACTGTCTTTTCTCACTTCATTTGTAAAAAGCTAAATATTGTCAAGAAATGACATTTCACAAGTTCCAATTTAATATTTAGTGGAAAATAATATCTTTTTTGATCCATGTAATAATTTTTAATTTTTTATTGATATACATTTATGCTTACCCTTGAATTGATCTTGAGATTTTTTAAACAAATTTGTCTAATATTTGTTTTCATTTCATCGTGAACAATGAGAGGTAAAGTATCAAGCTGTAAAGGCCACACTAAGTTGATAAATACAATATCCTCCTTGTCATTTATTCTTATGACTATTTTCTGAAATATTAATAAAAATATAAATTATAAATTTTGGATCATCGGCATTTATATTTTAAGTTCTTTTAAAATCACGTAATTATTTTTGTTGGTAAATATTTTAACTATTAAATATATTCTTTTATTTTAATATAAATAAAATATAATATAAATCATTATATAAGAGCAGTGGTTCTCAAGCTGTGGGTATTTATTAACAAAGTTAACAATCAGACACACATCGGACTTTAATTGGTCCAGCTCAAACTTTATCACTATCAATGTGTTAATTCATCTTTACCTTCCACCTAGTGATCATAATGACATAATTATTAACTTTCAAGAAACGGTACCTTTTTTAAAGTACTTTTATGAATTTATTATAATGTTATAACACTTTTTCTATCACACAGACATAAATATAAATAAACACGGGGATATTCTATAGTATAGTTCAAGAAACTCTTTTGGTATGTCAAACCAAAGCGGGTAAATAATTGTAATTCAAATAATTAATTATAATTAAAATATTTTATTTGAAAGATATAATACAAATATAAAATTTTCTGAAAAAGGTAATATATAAAAAATATCACCAAAATAAAATCATTAAAACTTAATAAATTTTCAAATTTCAAACAGTAACCACAGTTATCCAATTAAATAATATATTTAAAATACGACTAAACCAATTTTAAAAATAAATTTTAGGTTTATTAAGCCTAACCGTAACAATAATTTTAATCCATACCCCAACATTTTTGGAATTAAATACGAGGTTTCGAATTAAAATTCTTAAAAGTCTTAAGTGTTTAAAGATTTGCTTAAAAATTTGAACTTTAAACTTGATTTTTATTGGTCTAAATATTTATTCTAACATTATTTTACTCTAAATTTAACAAAACATTTTAAACAAGTACATTTTATGTATAAAACGAGATCAGTTATTGTCCTGTATAAAAATGTATAAGTAAATGTATAATTTTTTTATGTTTTAAAAAAAAATAATTAATTTAAATAGTAAAACAAATTGTATAAAAATAAATAAATATCTTGATTTTTTAAAAATAATTTAAAGTTCCGAATCACACAATCACAACAATCACCTTGATATTGGTGTACCAGACATGAAATTCTAGCTCAAAATCTTAAGTTCTCGAACTTATTAAAATCGAAAAGAAATCTTTAGGAAAATGTTGAGAACCACTTCTTTAAGGTATTAATATATATTATATAAATTATATTACAATGGTTCTTAATCATATAATCAATAACATTTTTAAAGAAAAATCAATAATCAAATTATCAAAACAAGTTTTTCAAACTTAAAATTTTTGATAAACATAATAAAATTAATCAATTTTTAATTTTAAATAAAAATTAACTTCCACTTACATTTCCGAAAAGGTTGAGAGAAATGTCCAGCCAAGTATAAAACGTATCCAATGGATAGTCGATAATTCGACTATTCTCAGATATATTAAAAATGTGTTTGTGTTCCAATATGGTATATTTCATTATTATGATTCGATTTTCATCTTTTATCTTAAATATTTCTGTGGCTTTCGAATGTGCAGGCGAGGATAATGAAAACTCAATAAGGAGATTGTTGGTGTTCGGAAGGATATACAAATACTGCAGTCGATTAATGTATTGTTGCAACGATTCACACATCGGACCAGCTTCGATAAAAGCATCCATTTCTGGACATGTACAACTGAAGGTTTTTAAAAATACTTAATTTATTATTTCATTACAATATTACTTTGATTTGTTAGTGATATTATTAAAATTAAGACTTCCTCCATTGTGGCAATTCGATATGTTGGGTCTATATGTTGGCTTCATGTTTGAATATATCAGGTTTATCTTGTTTCCAATAATATAACTATTATTAAATATCTCGGTTGAGAATTCTACGTCAGTTATACATGGATCAACATCTGATTTACCAAGACACGCAGAATAAATGACCTGTTTTTATTAAAGTATTGTTCCTTTAATTTGTTGCGAAATAGTAATTAAATAATAAAACTATATTAGGTTGTAAAGAAATAAATGGCGGTTTTTAACACCTAAATTTAAAGGAACACATGACAGCTTAAACAAAGTTTTATTTATCAAAATAGAATCCGCCTGATTGTACACACTTCTCCCAACGAGTGACAAGCTTATTTATCCCGATTCGATAAAAATCCGGAGGTCTAGATGTTAAGAATTCTTCAAAGGCCTGA
>JBBMKC010235705.1:0-21559 GCA_037834085.1 Bipalium vagum | reverse complement strand
TAAAATTATTTTTAAAATTTAATAAAAAAAGAAATTTCCAGGTCTGAGAAAATTTTTTAAAATATTATTTGTTATATGACTTAATAAAATATTCAAAAAATGTCTTCTAATTCTGACTACAAGCCAATTGATATTAACAGAGAAGGAGGATTAAACATTTCGGGAAATCCTGTATTGTTTAGTAAAATTGAAATGAGCTAATTTATTTATTACTGATAGTTATAAAAGTAGGATGCACTTAATTCCAAATGTTAGTGTTCTAAAAAGTGTAAAATCAAATAAAGGTTCAGCATAAAAAATTATTACTCTCAACATCATTTTCAAAAGAAATTTTCTTTACCGTTTCTCTCTATATTCACAGAGTACTCTAGGTTGCGAAATATCTCATTTATACTGATAAAAGTAAGAAAAGCCTTTTGTGAACGCATATCCCCGAGAATCCATTTTAATGAGAATACTCCATCTAATATCATTCGTGATTTGTCACAATTGACGGCTTTATGCCACGGGTCCAGATTTATTGTCCCAAAGTACCAGAGATAATGCTGATTTAAGTGTTTTCATTGTTGTGTTAGACAAACGAATTTTTCGAATTAAAAAAATCATATGAAGCCCATTTTATACTTTAGATTAATAATTAATTAACAAATTTGTCTAGAAAAACTGAAATTCATTATGAATAATATTTCTTTTCGTATTTTTCTACAAATCACGTCATATATTGCTATTAAACTCTAAACATTACATGGTTATAGTGGAGAAAATAAATAAATAAAAGGTATGCTTCTGTTCATCAGGTATACAATCTTTTTGAAAAATAATTTGGTATCAAAATTAAATAATAGGAAAATTATCAACTGAGAAAATAATGAAGACTTCAAAATAAAAAAATACCTGTGAGGGTTTCAGGCTAATCTGCATTGATTTTGTTTCTTGCTAATTTAGAATAATAAATGCGCTAAAAGTACTTAGACTCTACCAGAAATAATGAAATCAACTCACCAAGATTTTTTTAAACAATACTTGTACGGATCACTGCAAAATTCCATGATTTCGAATTTTTTCCATATATGGTTTAGCCTGTATAACGATCTGAAAGGCCAATTTCATCCTAACTTTTAACAGTAATTAATAATAATTACAGTATTATAAGATGATTTTCTTTTTTGATGAAATATTTTTAATAAATAAAACAGTATTTATTCATCACTCATAACTTTCCCATTAATGCCTCTACTACATATCACAAATGTTGTAATTCATAAATGTTCTCACATCTCATAAATACATAAAAGTATATATATATTAAAAAATATATTTACTCAATTATATTCTAAATAAAGAATGATTTTTTTTATATTTAATAGAATAACTTATTTATATGAAGTGATAATCCCGAATTCAATTAGTAAAATGCTTAATACCGTTTGTTTACGAGACTTAGTCCTCAATCAAATCGCATAAAATAATGTTAATAAAGCAGATTGTATATACATTTTTCTCTGAAGTATATTATGATTTCGTCTTGGTTGAATCAAAATCTTTTAATAACCAAAAGGGTGGCTTTTTTTACAAATTTTGGATTTAGTATACATAATTTTTAACATTGACTGCATTTTGATTTTTTTATTGCTTCTAATTTTTTAGTCTTACAAGAGACTGTCATTCTCAAAGTAGTTAACTCTGGTCTTTCATATTATATTAGGCGTTTTTATATAGAATATCCGACCAGAGATCGGAAAATTGAACTGCATTATGAACAAACAACAAACATTTATATTCTATGAAATAATCTTAATTTGAATCAATTATCTGCTGCATACGGTTAGGTGAGCTATTGAAAATCATTTTTATCATTTAAAATCATATGGCATGTATGTTCTTATCATTTCTTCTGTAAAGGCCATTACGAAAAGTAATACTAAATAAATAAGTAATTAATTAAATTTATATAAAAAATAAATGGATATGAGTATTATAATTTCATTAAATTTAATTTTAAATAATTGGCATATAATTAAATAAACTAGGTGTAGAAAAACAACATTAAGTAATAGTCACTGAAAAACTATAGACTTATGGAACGATCTGTTAAATATTCTTTTTTTATAAATCTATTACTTGCCAGTTAGTCGTGGAAGACCAATATAACAAAGGGTCAGTTATTGTATCGCTGATTTCTCATAAAATTGGTCTGCTTTATCAGAAGATGAAAATCGGTAAATGACAAGCTAGGTGAATATAATGGTTAATCAAGAACTTAGTATCCACAATTCTTTGATTTTATTAGTCATTTGTGCAATATGTGGTCTAGGTTTCTGATGTACCAGAATAGATTTATGACTACTGACTAAAAAATTTTGTTTAACGTAGTGCTTACTGTATTTCTACAAGTCTGGAAACCCCAAATTTACTCAGTTATTACCTTTCATGTGCAATTATCATAAAGTATCCATTTTCAGCGCAAGTCTTAATGCACTTCAATAAATTCTGGCTCATTGGTGCCTTATAACTTGTATAAGTCATAAGCAAAGAAGATGTCAATTGTAATCGTCGATTTCTAGGTATCTGAATCAATTCATAGGGAACCTATTTAATATTTCATATGAAAACAGATGATTTATTGATATACTTAACTTCAATGTTCTGTTGATTTTCACATCTCCCTCCCTAGATTCTGTGAACTCACTGAACTTATAAAGGTATATAACAATCCAAGAACTTAGCTTTTGTTGACCTCATTTTTGAGAGATCAAATAACAATATTATCTCTTACACAAACTTTGATTAAAAATAAAACTAAAAAATTATTTAACCATTTATATAATATCTTCCTTCAACTTATTAAATAATTAACTTTCTGAAATCATAAATTAATCTGCCCTGACCGATTCTGTCAATTAAATTATAAAAGGGATTATTCAAAATCCTAATTTTGAAATCTTAAAAATATTTTGTTTACCTTTTTATATTTTGAGATATATAAAAATTGAATTTATATCATTAATTTTCTAAAATTGTGAAATATTGATTTTTAAATGAACCTAAGACCTAACTGTCCAAAAATTATTTATTTCAATACTACTGTAAAATCCCGAGTATAAGCTGCAGCGCGTATTAGCTGCAGATAACATTTTATAAAAATGTATTTTTTTGGTCGTATAAACTGCAGCACGTATTGATGAAAAGTGTGATGGTTTTGAGGAGTTTGATGTTGAAAATTGACATAAATAATCGTATCTTCGATTTGAATTGTTTTTTAGCTGTATAAGCTGCACATCATATTAGCTGCAATTCAAAAATGTTAGCTACAGGTTATACTCGGGATTTTACAGTAAATAAAATTACAAAAAGACAAATATCTCAGATGCATTTCATATTCAAAATAGTTCTACAACAACAAAGAAAACATTTTATTAGATGTTCCGAAAAGAAACTGGAAATCAAAAAGCAAAATTTTAAAATAACATGTATTTAATAAAAATTAATATCAATCAATTATGTATTCACCAACATTATCGACAATCATCTGCCGTCTTTCCATCAAAGACTGGATACTCTCAGCAAAACACTTATCACTCTTTCATCAAAAAAAGATTGTAAGCTAGATTTTGCCTCATTATTGTTAAAAAACCTTTTACCTTTAAGGAAGTGCTGGAAAAGTAGAAAAGATAATAATCTGATGGCCAGATGTCATGAATATAAGCTGGTGAGTCAGCACTTCATAGCCAAATTCACGGACCTTTTGTTGAATAACTTGGGAGGTGTGTGGCCTAGTGTTATTGTAAAGAAGATTAACACTTTTTCTAATAACTAAATCTTGGAGAATTTGCAAAATTGCATCAGTCAAATATGTTGACAGTAGCAGTTTGAATCAGCAGCTTACCCATAATCAAGCGTCTCTCAATATACCAGTCTCACCATACACACAACAAATTGCAGTTGGAATTGAAGTCTGCACCATAGAAAGCTATTGACAATGACTATTGGGGTTCTCATATAGAATCAAGTTTTCATCTGAACTGAAAATTTTCTTCAAATAATGGTTCTTTGATATGTAATATTAGATTTGCGTTTGAAATCAGAATCCTCATAGACTTCTGCCCATTTGATAGAGTGTGGAATCTATATTCTAGCTCTATATGCTTTCCCAATAAGGTGCAGATGATCGCGGACGGTCTACTCACCATAGTGGAGATTAACCTCCCTTTCTGTTGCGGTTTATCTGGAATCCGATTCGGCCAATTCCACAAAAAAGATCATAATTTTCTTGAGATGTAAATCTTGTTTAATTCTATGAGTTCTTGTGTTTCAATTTTGTACATAAAAACCATTTTTCATCTCTCGAGTTATTTGATGTAGAAACCATTCTTTGTGGCCGTGTGTTAAGATGCAATTTTTGAACAAATTTCTTTGATTTTTTTGTTCAGCCACAAGCACCTAATTTTTATTGTACCCATTCGATTTTAGCTTAGGGAAGACTGTCATTGGATTGATCTTAATTCTTCATGTTTTGCAACCGTCATCTTTCACTAATCCATTGGTCATTATCGAAATCAAATAGCAAACTGGTATGTGAAGTGTCATGAAGGTTAAATGCGACATTTCCGAATTTTTTGTACTAATATTTTGCATTTGTTTAGAACATAATATACTTTCTACACATATTATAAATTTCATTGAATGCTTCTCCATTTTTCTGACCTTGATTAAAATATAATTGCAGTATGTGACGGAAGTGGTGCACGATTGTTGTCCAGTGATCACAAATGTTTACTAAATAAGATATTTATGAACTGTGAAGTGGATTTTTGTGAAAATTCATAAAACTGCAGCCAAAGTGACAGTTGAACTCGATATCATTTAAATATTTCTGTTTCCTCAAAAGTCAGTTATACCAGAGCTTCACAAGTCCAGAATCTATGGTCGCATTGCAATACGTAAACCTCTACCGCTTTTTGATTCTTGTGTGAAATGTGTAAACAATGGTGTTCTGATTATATTATACGTAGTCAAAATTACTGGAAGCACATCATTTAGTCAGATGAGTCTTCTTTTACTTTATTTTTTTATTGCCAAGCGTCTTTTTGTTTGGAAAAGACCAAAAAAAACTTATTGTGTCTTTCCAACTATCAACCCTAGATGTGTAGCTGTGATTATCTGAGCTGCAATACATTGGTATTCTAATAGACCTAAATTTACCCTGAAAGTCTTTGTTACTAGATTTATTTGGACATCTTAAACAAGAATGTTCTTCCTGTAAGAAATTGAAATATTGCAATTCTTTCATCTATAAAGCCAAACGTAATAACGATTGATTTGAAGACCATTTCCATTGGCCTTCAAAATCATCGGATCTGAATATCATAGAACCATTGTGATCCTTTATAGAAACAGGATTGGAAAAAGATTTTCTCCTTTCATGTTTCTTGAACAACTATTATATATAATAAACAGAGAAGTGAGGATTATTTTACTTCATGCTATTCAACACTTAAAAGAATCTATCCGAAGACAAGTAAAATCTGTTTTATTTACGATTGGTAGTAAAACTTCTTATTGATAAAAATGTTACGTGTTCCAAGTGTTTTCAATTATTTTATATATGAAAAATATGTTTCATTAGCACTATTATTAAGTGTTTCCAATACTTTGTCCACCAGCTAAATATAAGTAAATAAATATTTACTTATTATTTAATATTTTAAAAAATCATACAATTCGTGAACTTCTGCTTTCTCGATTTTGAGTTATTCTCAGATTTTATTCCTTTTGTTATTTCAAAGATTATCCGAAAGTGAAAAGGCTGTGCTATATTTTACATTTATCAAAAGTGAAATCAATTTTATATAAAAATAATAAAATAATTATAGTTCAACTTTCGAATTTCTTCGCACGACAAAAACTTTTTATTTTAATTTTAAATATTTGTAATACCGTTAATTTATTTGGTTATAAAGACCATGGTTGTAATATTAAATCAAAATTCTTAATTTTGAACCAGTGAAATTTAATCGAAATCGGTTCAGAACCCTTATTTTTTTAAAACCTTTTTTGAATAACAAAGTAATACTCAATAGCTTTTAACAATGATATTATAAGCAAGAATAGTGATTGTTCACAATTGAATATTTTAAATTTATCAATATGATCTCTTATGAATAATGTTGGCATAAATTGAGTCAAATCATGATTTATGTTTATTGATATTTTATTATAAAGTAACACTAACCTAATACCATTTATTTTCAGCTTTGATAATTTTTTAAGTCTCACATGTTATATTTTATATTTATATTTAATATTCATTGATCTAATTATATAGTACGATTCTCCATTAATTCGACCAATCAGGTCACTTGTTCCGAAAATTAAAAAGAATAATTTATTCCTCCATACCCTTTCTAGGGTTATTAATTTCGACCTTATCGGTTTTATTAATGTTATTAATCATTATTATCATTTTTATAATCACTTCTTTCACTCGAAATGGGCCTTTGTCATCTCAATCCTTTTTATTTTAATTTCCAAACCCAAAAAAATCTAAAATCTTTTTTTATATTAATATGCTCATTTCTTTTGATAAAACTTGCAATTCTAAAAATGATTCTTACTGATCCTTTATAAATATCATTCTAACTTTACCAGAAGGGTGTTAATGAATTCCTTTACGAAATTCAAAAATGCTAATAATTCATTATTTTCTTAACAATGGTTACCCTGCTGCTGAAGAACATAAAATAAATACTTTTGTTGTGTTATTGTGGAAATGATTAAAAATTTCAACATAACCTTTAATTAAAACTGATCAACTTATTTTTATTTTTGGTTTACATTTAGGTTTAATGTTGATTATGCTTAACCACTCAAGCAATGTTGTATAAATTTGAACAAAAGGTTATTAAACAAATTGATTAAAAGATAAAAATCGAAAATGATAGTAATTATCGATATGTAAGCAATGTAATAGTAATTTATTTTTTATTTAGTACACGTTTTTGTAATAATAATAATAAACAATAACAATGAATTCATGATATGATTTCAAAACATCGTTAAGAACTTTAAACTGGTCACGCATATCTCTTTAAAGACCCACCTTTTTCTCAAAATATTTTGTGAAGTAATTCCTGATTATCGGTTTACTTTCAAATTTTATTTTAGTCAGATTTCAAGTTAATTAGTCCAGGTGAATTATATAATATCTAATAGATAAAATTATTCGATAAAACCCGGGTTATCAAAAATATTATTATTATTATTATTTAAAATCTCTTACACAAAACACCATTTTAAAGATGCGACAGTAGACATAAGACATTACAATTAGGGGTACAAATAAATAATGCGGATTTATTTAAAATAGATTTTGTGAGATATCGAAATATAATTGTGAATTGAAATATAAATCAATTTGTTTGAATAAGATCTAATTAATAGGGTAATCATTAAATTTTCATATGTTAATAATTTCAAAATTCTTAGATCTAAATATATTAACATTTAAGCCAAGCAAAAAAACACTTGCGGGAAGTTCTCATTCATTACTTCATGATGAAAACTGCCACAGAAAGCTGCAGGGTGATGTTTATGGAAAATATGTATTATCTCAGGACACAAGCTAGCATTGATTTCACTGCTTCAGAAGTGAAAACAATGCTCTGCGTCTGATAAGATCAACAAGGCTTGGTGTATCATGAGCTTCTCAAACCAGATGAAAGTGTAATTCGGAGAGATACCAAAACCAAATAGCCCAGCTGAACCAGTCTTTAATAGTTACACTTCCAGAATGAGTCAATAAACATAGCAAAGTAATGCTTCTACATGACAACGCAACACATCATACTTTTAAAACAGTTAAAAGCATGTTAAAAGAGGAAATTGGAAGTACTCACCCACCCGGCGTATTCACCAGATCTTGCTCCTTCCGATTTTCACTTTTTCCGTTAAATTGCACATGGACTTGCTGAGCAGTACTTCAAATCGTACGAATATGTCTAAAATTGGGTCTCTGGATGGTTCGCCTCGAAACCAGAAAAGTTCTTTTGGAATGGCATCCATAAATTGATTGAAAGATGAAAGAAATGTGTGGATAACAATAGTCATTATTTTGAATAAATTATTTTTATTTTTGTTTCTAAATTACCATGCTTTGGTTATTTAAAAAATCCGCATTATTTATTTTAATATTTGCTCATATTCTTACTATGGTGTAGTTTTATAAGTAAAAATAGAAGACAATCTATCCCGGAATCTCAATATTTGTTGACGGTAAGTTTTAGTATTATTCATGTCTTACCACAAGTTACACCACAGCGGTCACACCAACATTCGTAATTTACTCAAAACTTTAGGAAAACTGTTTAAAAATATACTCCCTGGTATATCATTATCAACTAATTTTTAAACTGTAATCTTACGTAATCCAGGGTTTGTAACCAGATTTTGAAAATTTGTAACTAACATTTGAATATTTGTAAGTCAATTTTGAAAATTTGCTTAAATGTTTAATGTTTTATTATTTGTTACCAGACTTTCTTTAGAATCATTAAGAAAGGAATATTTTAATGTAACCATAAGTACTAAAGCGATAGATTATTTTATCGATAGATTTCAATATTCATTTAAAAGGATTTCTCTTATACCATCCAAAAGAATTGACGAAAATGCTTTAGGTGCTAGATAAAAATATGTCCAAACATATTTATTTATTTTAAATTCATTTTGTGTTGGTGAAGTCGGGTTTAATAATGCATTTCGATCAAGGCATGGAAGATCGATGCGTGGTACAAGGGCGGTTCAAAATGTTTCCCAAAGGGTAACACGAAACATTTCAGTGTGTTACATCATGAACAAAAATACAATATTCAAGTATCATGCTCAAACTTTTCCTAATAATACAATGAGTTTTAAATCATTCGTAGATAATTTGATTTTAGACATTGAAAGTTTGGGCTATAGGCCTTTGTAATAATTATGGATAATGTACCTTTCCAAAATCAAGCATAATTCTAGAAACTATTGAGGAAAATGGACTTAAAGTTCTATTTCCTGCACCATATTCGCCATTTTGCAATCCAACAGAAAATATTCTCTCAAAATGGAAGCAATCTATCAGACAAACTCAACCTTCAAATGAAGATGAGTTGTTTTGCTTGATTAATAATGTTCATAATCTGATATCCGCGGATTACCGCCATATGTTTGGATTCATTTCAAAATGTATCAATAGCGCGCATATTGTTGATGATTAATGTTATGTCAAATTTTATTTTCTTTCAAAAATGATTTATAATTTTTCAAAATGTGGTTACAAGCTCTGTATGTACAGATCAAGATTAACCGCTGTTAAACAAGATATACTGACGTCTTGTGCAAATTTCATTTATTAATGGAAATAAAATATAATTTCAGAAATGATGAGCGCTTGAAACTTGTATTAGACCTATAATAAGATGAAGATAATAACTGAAGCTAAATAAATAACCATTTTTATTTGAAAAAATAATGCTGGTCACAAGATTATGATATTAACCATGGTTCACAAAAATGTATCGAATGTCCTAAGCGTGTTATGTAGATATTTTTTAAAAATTTTCATGAACGGTGTTTGAGCATTCCCTCTATTTGGGATTGTGTGATTTTTTGTAATACGAAAAGCTTAAATTTGTTTAAAAACAATATTTAGCATGTCCATATACGGTAGCCGAAGTTCTGGTATATATTACTTAAGAAAATTATCAGCATTCCTTTGAAATATTTTATAACTGATTCCAAAGCTATATAGAATCCTTTTATGATGATCGGCAAATATAAAAGACATCGGGCCAAACCATATCCACCAATTTCCTGTTTCTTATTTCAACAATTCAAAACACGGGTTGACGTTCATTCTCTATATGAATGTCATACTACGACTCGATTGATTTTTCAAAAACCAGAAAAGAAAGGTTATCTTGGTACTTGATAATTGCTGAATGTTCTCCATAGAATATGAAAATGTTAACTAATATTTTTATCATATACATCAGATGGTAACATAATGAAAAAAAATATTGAGGAAATTGAACAATTCCAAATTCTTGATAATAAGTTCCAGTTGATGTGCAGCAAACTCAAATCACAGTTTTCCCAAATTTCGTTAGAATAAACTTTATTAACATAGTTTACTATAGTCTACAACATCATGCTTGTTGAGTTGATTAGTAGATTAGTTTTCTTCGTAATTTTTGTGATATAATTATTACTTGAGTTTTAGGTAGAAAAAGGCAATCATGATGCTCTTACAATCATTAACATGCTTCAATGATAAATTGTGATAGGTATGAAAAATTTGTTGCACCGGATACGTGCTCACAACAGATTAAAATCCTACGCCAATCAATCCATTGTAATCGAAGTCGACAGTATTACAAAAATAATCATTTGATACCATAATTTTTAAAACAGATTTTAACATTTCAATATAAATCAAACAAATATTTAATTATGACTGAAATTTTGTTTTAATTATTGTTGAAATATTATTATTAATTGTATAACTATTACCTAACTGTCAAAGTTAATCATTATCGCGACTCAAATATTTTCATATAAAATATATAATTTTTAATAAATGATAAATAGTCAGGATAAATTCGGTATTTTATAAATTAGAAAATAATGTCACAAGAATTTATATATTAATTATAATAAGGAGTAAGATATCCTTGAGAAAAAGTGGTTCATTTATTTTCCTTCTGCGATTTTGAAATTTGATGCATATAATATCACAATTAATAGTAATGTGGAATATTAGAAAATAGTTTAATAATAATAAAAATAATATTAATATTATTATTACTACTATTATAAATTTAAATTCCTATTAAGTTAAGATTTGACGTTTATATCAATTTAATATTTCTCGACACTGTACTATTTTCGATGTTTTAATATATTTTCTTATACATAATAATTTATTTTTGATGTCCTTTACAATATTATATTGCAGGAAATCAAGTGTTCATCATTACCATGTGTCTTTATATTGCAATTATCTTTGGTTTTGCAATGTACCTTATTATAATTAATTCTAAGGCTTTAATTCACGAAAATACTAATTTATTATCTCTTGAAGAAGGACGAGAATTGTCCGGACTTTTAATAATTATGGCTTGGGGTGTAATGCAACTGTTTTACGGAACCAGTATAACAGAAAAGTGAGTCCATCATCATATTTATATTTTTTGTTACTGTTGTATTTACTGTTCAAGAAATAATTCTCAGTGAGTATTTATAAAAGAATTATTACTCGAATTAAAAATTAAGACAATAAGAAATATTTTTAATGTTTCAAAACAAACTATTAGATCTGTTTCAAACTAAAACCGAAACTGAAGCCGCAACACAAAAAACAGAGACTTGTTTAAATTGAAGATAAAATTTATTGTGCTCTGAACTAATAATTTTTAGTTACTTCTAAGTGCGGGAAAATTTTTGTGTCGCACTGTATATATTATATAAAGTTGAAATTTTTAATAATTACTCAAAAACTGGATCATTGATGATTATGCTTTGTGGTTAAAATAGGAGAATTGATTTTGATAAAACATCTCTTACAATTTTCAATAAAAATCTCCATCTTCATTATTTCCATTTTTTGGTGAGAGTTCTGGTTGACTCTAAACTGCGAAACACTATTTAAAGCCTTTTATGAACCAAGAATTCTGAATATTTTCTATAATGTCTGAAATTGTAGATTCTGTATTAGTCATGTGATTGACAGATTAATTGTAGCAATATTTACCAAAGAAGTTTGTGCTGAAATGTTAAATAATCAAAAACAATAAATTTGGCATTTTATAAATTAGAAAATAATTTTAATAGAATTTTTATTACTTATTTATATTTAAGTTTAAAACAGAGTAAGATGTCCTTGAGAAAAAGTTTATTCGTTTGGTTTTCTGGATTTTATTCCATATAGCTGCAGTATTTTGTTTTTGTTTTAAACGATTAATTTAATCTCAAAGTAATATTAGTTTTTAGCATTACTTTTTATATATTATGACAATTAAATTAAATTTAGTGATCGTTATTAAGGTGGCTGCGTTCCCTTAAAACGTTCCTCTAATGAAAAAAATCAATGTAAGTCTGCATTCTAAAAATGTATAACATAAGAAGCATTAAATTAACCTTGACAAAAGATCTGCAGATACATCGAAGTTCAACCAATTTTCCTTCTGTGATTTTGAAAATTGATTTATTGTGGTATATATTTTTGACTTATTGAAACAAAAATTAGGAATATCATCCTATATAGGTGGTGCAAATAATGATTGATTGAAATGATTAAATAAAACTTATGATTGATAAAATTTTTAAAATAATTAAATTAAGGTATTTTTTCCTAATAAAAATATTTTAGATCAGGCATGTCAAACATGAGACCCTGTAATAACTTTTAATTAACGACTTTAAATATATTGTAGAAGTGCGGCGCCAGTGATACCACAAACTGATTTCTATGAGCCTCGTGGGACTTTGAGTTGACATGCTTGTTTTAGATTGTTCCTAGTGCATCTGAAATTCGAGATATATTTTATAATGAATCTAAATGTATCCAATAAAAAACAAAATATTGGCCTCTAAAAATAACTGTCACTTTTGTAATAAATTTCTCAATATTCAAAAAAATCAGCATCTCTGACGATATGCGAATCACAAATGCAGTAAAACTTATATTTCAGTAAGAAAAAATCTTTTTCTTAGAACCAAAAACTATATTACTGCAAAATAATACTTCTTGAATATCTCTGGATGACCAAGATGTCTGGTTATGCAATGATATACTCTACCATAACTGTTTTGTCCAGATATAGAAAATTGTAATAAATTCGTCTGGAAACAGACCACTAAACAGTCACCATCATCTTTTTAATGTATCTTTAGTTTTGGAAAATATTGTGAGGTCCAATGAGTGAGATGTCCACCATCGGCTGTCTTACAGTACCTAGTTTACATCGCACATCATAATAGAGTCGAAAAAAGAATCATTGTTTCGTAAAATAAGCAAAGTAGCAACTTCAAAGCGACATTTTTCTGATTTTCGTTCAATTCATATGAAACCCACTTGTCTTGTGACACTTCTCTATCAATTTTAAATGGTTTATGTACCTAGTGGTATTTAGATAAAATTGTTTCCAACAAATGATCACCTTATGAAAATACTTAAATTAGACATTACACAAAATATGAAAATGATAAGTGGAAAATTCGGTAAAAAAAAGTATTAATCGAAAAACGTTTTACAATAGTCAAAATAAGAAGAGTAAATTTTATAAAATCTCTAAAAGAGAATAAACGGTATAAGATGTATAAAAAGTACGTATCAGATTTTAAACCAACTCAAAAAATTATTTTTAAATGTTATGTTAAAAATAGGATTTGTGAATTTTTATGTCAGTGTTTAATTGTTTTAATAAGTTATTTATATAATCACATTTAGATGCATCATATTCAATTTTGAATAATGCTGCCAATGAAGAAATCGTCGAAATCGTATTGCCGATGGCTCAAATAAATTCAGCTACATCAATGAGTTTTAAGAAAATTGAAATGGGAAAATATACCAACAGTAAGGTAAAAAATTTAAAAACTGGAAGAACTATTTGTGATATTTCAAATCTTGGAAGATAATCAATTGATGAAAAAAAGATGACAAAATTTCTCGGATTTATGAAGAACGTCCGATGGACATCTGCACGAAATACTGCTAAAGAAATTGAATTCAGTTTTAAAACAATATATAATTTGTCGGAGAACAAGGTCAAAATTAATTTTTGAACAGGATGGACCTCCTGCTCGTAATTTGTTTGGAATTTTTTACGGATAGTGGATTGGTAGACCAGAGTGATTTAATTGGGCCGTGAGATCAACAGGTTTCTCACTAATGGATTTCTTTCTTTTCAAATATCTAAAAACACAGGTTTATACAAGAAAATCCAAGAAGCCAGAGGATCTGGCAACAATGTATGAGTGGTAATGGATATTCTGTTGAAAAATATTAATTTTTAATGTGCTTATTTCATTGTTCAAAAATTTACAGCGTTACCTTAATGAAATTTAACAATGTTACATTTTAAAATCTGATACTTATTTAGTACACATCCTGTATAATATAATAACAAAAAATGTTTAATAATTTAAATAGGGCATAGTTTTTAAAAAGTTCTAACAATTCTGCCGACTCATACAATAAGAAGCGTGACGTTGATTCAAGTCTAATTTTTTCCTAAATCTGAAATTTAAAATTTTAGGGTGACAAGAAAGCCTAAAACTAGTAATAGTTGTGTATATTTTATTCTAGCTATAATCAATGAAAATCAATATTGTGGAGGTTGATTATCACACTGTCCTCTTGATTTTAGCAAAATATTCTTTTGTTTGAAAATAAATAAACATTTTCAAAGAATTTATATAAAACGACAGATTTTATTAATTTTTTTCCAAATCAATTTTGGTTTGTCAGTTCAAATCTTGAAAAATAAAGTAACATTGTTTTACTAGATATTATTTTAAAAATAATTTCCTCATTAATAATTAATAATAAGGAAAGAGAAATAGAAGAAATATCCGAAAGTAAGCTGCTATTCAATAGGCCAAGCATTCTGAAAGCCTAAAAATTATTATAATTTAAAAAAATCATAAATCCTCTGCAACTTTTTGTTAGCTTTGTAAATCTTTTTCCAATGAGAAGATTTAATCTGATAGAAAGTGTTTGTTTGAAATGAAGATGTACTGTAGATGAAAACAAAAGACTTCAATCGATTTTTTAATCTGTAAATTTTTTGAAAATTTAAAATTGTTGATGAAATTATAATCTTTAAGAACTGGTTTGGTTTAGTCAATAGATTTATTGTTTTAGAAAACTTCAAAAATGGAAATTTTGTAAATTATAATTTAAAACCAGAAGAACAAAATCAGTATCTATTGTTTTTATTATTTTATTAAGACTGAATTTCGGATATTTTTAATTTAAGAAAAAAAAAGATATTGAACACTGCCACCATTGTCATTTTTAGAAAAGTAATGATTATATTTAAAAATAAAGTACAGTTTGACCGAAGTTATTTTACTGTTATAAAATTAAAATACTCTATAGTGGGAATAGATATCAAAACCGTAAAAATTGCTTATTATTTTATCCGTTTTTGTGGGAATATGTTGAAAAACTCAATTAGAGCATCCGGCTTATCATTATTTTTAACGATAGACATTGACCGACTGTCCATTACGTTAATAATAAAAGTATAGGTTTCCTCTAGCCTTAATTATTAAAAGAAAAAATAATTATTTTTATAAAAAATTTGCACGTTTTATACACTGAAAATTTTATCACTTTTGGTGACTTACTTTGACAATAATCCAAATTGCAAATTTTAATTTTAATATTATTTAATCATATAGATGCATAATAAGATTAAAAAATAATGTTGATCACGAATTAATAAGTGTTAAATTATTGAAAATAATTAAATATTAATTATTATAAAATCCAGAAATATCGAATACTTCTAAATTTTAATAATTTTAAAAAATAGAAATAAGAAATAAAATTTTTATCATAATTTATTACAAGATCAATAAAAACAATGAAAATATTGTAGATGAAAACCCCAATTTTGAATGAATTAATATTTTGAATGATTCCATTTTATATTTAAACAAATTCCATCAGATCCAGCTCAAAAGAATTTGCAAAACTTGGTATTTTGTCCATAATAAACATCACTCTGTGAAAAATTAATTAAGAGAACACCTTTATAATGATTTTGAACTTTGTAAAATAAGTGATAATGAACAAATTGAAAACGATGTAATTTACTTGCTTTTGGACAAATTTGTCAATTTTTTTTATTTTTAATATATTTTTAGAAAAAATTTGTTACCTTAAACTGTTATAGATTTTAATTTATTAAAATTAATGAATTTGATCAATACATTTTCAGATCTCTTCAAAAGTATTTCATTGGCAAGAAGATTATCATAATTTCGATATCAATCACAATAATGTCGTTAACTCCGCCAATTATGTGGGGAATTTGTTACATTGGAAATATTAAAGCACATTTGAAATATTGTAATTTAATGTGTGAATAAAAGAAATCGTTATTAAAAAAATTTATTAAAACATTTATCAAATAATTAGCACCATTTAAGTTTGTGTTTAATGTCGACTTTCGGATCTTGCACATAAATCTTTTATTAATTAGTATTTGAAAAATTTTTCCAATAGAACTTCATCAAGCTGATTGTGGTATTTGATAAAGTTGGACCGAATAATGGATTGAGCTGAGCCAGATATATAATCAACCAACTAATAAATAATATTTATATTAAAGCAAAATTAAAATGTTTAAAAATTACAATAAGTAGCAGCATATTGAAGTTAATATTATCATGGTTTGGATTAGCCTGTTTAAAATTTAAGTAAATGAATAATCAATGAAAAATTCATACCCCCTGTTCATTCCTTTGGGTGTTAAAATAGGTCCAACAACACCCACCAAAAACCAAAATGCTGAAATCACAATTAGAGGTATATATTGTAAATCAGACATTTATAAAATCGGAAATAATGATTAAGAAAATAAATTATTTAAACAAACACCACTTAACGTTTTTCCGTAATTTACGATTTTTATTTTAATAAGCGGATTTTATGTATATCTTAATATTCATATTTTAAAAATTAAATAAAAATATTTTTCTCCTACTTAATTTTATTATTTTTATTAATATTATAACTAAATTGATAAAATGTATTAACAGCTTGTAATGAAAAGATATTTTTAAATTCAACTTAAAATTAAAATATTTTAAACTTACTATAAATATTTATTGAAAAATGATTCTGAAATATTCAGAAGAAATATAAAAATCAAATTAAGATGTGAAAAGTTTTATTTTTAATACGTAACAAAATCTGATTATAAAATCTAAAATTACTAAGAAAAACTTGATATTCAATTAAGTTATGACAAATGATATATTTAACAGTCTTATTGTTTGCTCCTAAAAAATATATTTATGTTTATGATTAAAGACTACATGTGTGAATTAATTCTCCGTGGGATTTGTGTTTCTAATAGGCATCAACTCTATTTATTTCTCTTTTATATGACATAATTCTGAATCTATTTTTTACATTTTTATCTCAAGTCATGTTCTTATGACGCATTGTGAGATTTATTTTATTTTGATCAAACTGTAGAGAACAACTTCGATGACAAACTAGTAAAGTCAATAAATTTAAGCTGATTACTAGGGTCTGAATCCTGCAGCTCTTTTTCAGTACAGATCGTCGGTCTGATGTTGCTTAAGCAGGACAAACCTCAGTTCAGTACACACATCATTACTGACAGATCGTGGATGACTATTTCATATTCATCATTACCACTAGAAAGCTTATGGATATGTATTGCGGAGTTTCTATAAAAACTAACTTTTAATTCATTGACCATTGGGAATTGCATTCAAAAAAATTTTATCAGTATCAAGCATTACTTTTAACTCTACCAATAACTGAACATTAAATATTGTCTCTACGTTTTTCTTATATTCTACCCATTATAATATCACCATTGACCCTATAATTTTAATATTTTAACTTACCAAATATTGGAAATTACGAAACAATCTTATTTTTAATACTTTAAAGTCAATTTCGAATTGATAAATTAAATTACAGTTTCCATGACAACCATTTGTTTGTATTAATCAAGGCATAGCAACAAGATGTCGGTAATTCAAAGATTTATTCACCACAAACTCATTACTTCTATTTTCAAGGACCTCGATTCTAAAAACTTGAATTAGTTGCGCCTTTTCTCAATAAATTGTTAAAAAGTTATTGCATGTTAGCCTAATTCTCCAACTTCTTTCCTCAGATTTCCTCCTGTAAGAACAAACATAGCATTTGAATTAAAAATTGTTGAATAATGTGAGTTTATTTGTAACTTTAATGATTTTTTGATTCCACTTTTGCTGTTCAGTTGAAAAGTAATGTTGATATTGTGATACTTATCAAAAATATGTATACCCATACTTATCTTTGATAATCAAATTCTTTGAAGGATCTCTTTTTCCGCTTTGTTTAACCAGTCAATGTCCATTTCTGTTGTCGTGGTGTTTGAATGAGATTTTTAAAAATCCAATGCTAGGTTCAGCATTTGATTGTTCAGCATCCGATGATTGTCTGTGTCAAATATTCACCGAGCTTTGTTATACAACCCAGTAAACCATAATCTAGTGGAAAGTATAAATATCCAATTGGAAACGACAGCCAATGTGATAATAATTCATGTAGATGCTTCCTAAGAATGAAATCTAGACCACAGTGTGGACCTTCACTTTTGGCGCATTTTAAATAGGATACCACATTTTTTTTAGTTACGTAACGCAAAGATGAAATTCAAATGAAGAAAGTCTTTTAGACTTTTACGGCCTGCCAAAGATGTAACCATCTTTTGCCTATTTTGCGCGTCAGATTCGTCACTAATTCATAGGTATAACGTGGGTTTTGTTCAATTTTAAACCAACTATCTGTACTATTCCACATCTTTAGTTTTAAGAATAGGGCTGTCGTTGTTGTTTATCTGCTAGTTCTTCTTCTAGGAGAAATTTAAGAACACGCATTTAGAGGTGTTGACTGTCATTCCCGACTCCTGGATAACATTAATCACATTGTTCACCATGTCTTGTATATCTCCAATTTTGTTGGTAACGACAGCTAAATCATCTGCGTATGCAAATACTGCAAACTTATCTGAGACAAAGTTAGAAATAAAGGGCTCCTAATGGAAATAGCTGTCTCAAAGCGTAGGAATCGGTGATGGTAGACCAATCTCTACGACTATATAAAGAGATGGCTATTCCAAGAAATTTGCTGAGAACACATAATTTTTCTTTCAAGAAGACAATTTTTACAAAGGGAGCGTTATTTTCAAAAGGGATGAGTTTTCAAAGAGGATAATCTTGCAATGGAATAATTTTCAAGAAGGACAATCCTATGAGATTTTCAAAGATAATTGAATTGCAGTTAATAATGAATGATAACAATGAAACTATTGTAGATATGGATTATAAATTAAGATTTTATAAAGTCTGGTGTATTATTTCTTATAAAAGATGAAAAGCCTAATCAAACTTTCATAGAATTTTATGCTACAAAATTTAAAGTACATAGTTATTTAAAATCTGAGAAGCATAATGTTAATTTCCTTTCTTCATTTGATGATAACAGAATAATTGAAGATAATGAAATTGTAACATGGTCACATGGAAATAAAGTAAAGTGTGAACAATGTAATCATAACTTAGTTGAAAATTGTAACACTCATGACTGCATAGCACAGGGTATCCCATAAATGGGGTCGATAAGTATTTTTTGGGGGTCGCCAAAAATTAATTTGAAATTAAATTTATTTAAAATTGCATGTTTGTGTTTTATTATTCATTTTGTAAAGACAATATTTCAAATATTTTAGGATTTTTTAAACTTATCATGAAAGTATATTTAGTAATTAAAAATTTTATAATAAATCACATATCTATTTAAAAAACACAAACTATGACTAGAAAACGTGTATATGATCCAGATTATATCAAATATGGATTTACATCGATAACTAATAATGGAAAAATAAAACCTCAGTGTGTTCTATTTAAAGTGGTTTTAACTTCAGAATCTATGAAGCCATCAAACTTTTAAGACATTTACAAGCGAAACATCTAGAGCACTCTAAAAAGGATGTCGATTTTTCCGCAGATATGAGAATTATTGTAAACAAGGAAAAATAAACCAAACAGGAACATTTAGTCAAGAACAATCATCAATACTGCAAGCATCATATGAAGTCGCATTGAGTATTGTCAAGCATAAAAAACCTCATACGATTAGAGAAACTCTGATAAAACCCTGCATGTTAAAGATAGTAAAGTTGATTCTAAGTGCTTGTATGGAAGCAAAGATGCAAAGAATATCTTTATCCAATAATTCTATTCAAAGGCGTATAGCTGATATGTCTAAAAATGTTGAAGAGCAAATTTTGATGGAAATTAAAAATTCACCTTTATTTGCATTGCAGGTAGACGAATCAACGAATATAACTTCATGTGCTCAATTGCTTGCCTTCGTAAGGTATATTCATTTAAAAGAAATGAAAGAAGAGTTGCTATTTTGTAGCCAACTAGAATCTACTGCTCAAGGAGAAGATATTATGAATAAGATTAATAATTTCTTTTTAATTAATGGATTGGATTGGGAAAAGTTTATGGAATTTGTACGGATGGTGCTCCAGCTATGCTAGGATCCAATTCTGCTTTTCAAAAGAGAGCAAGAAATTATGCTACTGAAGCTTAAGGTTTACACTGCATGATTCACCGATATGCTCTAGCTTGTAAAACTCTTTCAACTCCAATGAAAGAGGCACTTAATTCTTTAATCAGAATGGTAAATTACATAAATCTGGATCTATAAACAGTCGTCTTTTTAAGCAATTATGCATTCATGAACTCTGATCACGAGGTTATTTTTTATTTTATTGAAGTGCGATGGTTATCAAAAGGAAATATGGTCGTTCGTTTTTATGAGTTGAAAGAAAACATCAAAATAATTATGGAAGTACAAGGAAAATATGAATTTACAGCATATTTTGATGATCAGTCTTGGTTGTATAGAATCGCTCATCTATCAGATATATTAGAACAACAAAATATCCTGAATCTTAGATTACAAGGAAGAGATTTAACTATTATTGAATTTTAGGACAATCTTAGAGTATTCATAGCCAAACTGCAAAACTGGCGAAATAAAATGGATACAGGAAACATGGTAATGTTTGAAAACTATCCAGTATAATAGAAGAATTTAAATGCGTAGCCAATGTCCATTAAAAAAAAGAACACAAAACACCTTCAATCTCTTGAAAATAAGCTTGTGTATTATTTCCCTGAGTTGACTAAGAAAGAAGCTTTACTATATCTGATTCCATTGATATATCCAGTATCCTGATGATGTGCAAAATGAATTCTTGGAGTTTCAGAACGATTCTGCGGCTCGCCACTTATATGACGAAAATCTGCTAACTCATTTCTGGTGTTAACTCATTATTAGTAAAATTAATTGTTATTGTATTTTATATATAGTGGGGTCTCCAACATTTGTTCGGTTCAAAAATGGGGTCGCGATACAAAAAAGGTTGGGAAACCCTGGCATGGCACGAATAAACAAAATTGTATGCTAGTTACGAATTTTAAAAATAAATAAATCCAAACTTCAATTTTAATAAATGGAGATTGAGGACAACTTTCCCAAATTAATAATTGACATTTAAAAAATATTTGATTGATTTCACGTTTGATATTAAATTGGATATTTAATTTGCATGAAAGGGCTTTGTAAGACCTACTTTCCTTATTTTTATAATTCTTAAAGTATGTGATATTGTTTTTATGTGTGAAAAATATTATTTTAATAATTAATATTTGTTATTTTATAAAAAAATAATGTATAATA
>JBBMKC010235694.1:0-11209 GCA_037834085.1 Bipalium vagum | reverse complement strand
TTATTTTATTCGTGCAAAAATACGATTTTGATTCTTCTGAAGTGGATTGAGAATTTAATCTATGGTGATTTTAAATAAAATAACAAAATTGAATGACCCCTTGCTTTTGATTGTGATTGGTCAAGATCAGATTAAAGGTTATCCCATATAGTTCTTAATAAAAAGAAATTTTCGTGAAAGGTAAGACAGAGTTTTAACGAACCCCTGGAATATTTGTCCAAACATGTAACGTTTCTGAACTCTAAGTTACTTACCGTTGCCAACAGTGTCATAATCCAAAGACTTATAATGTTGAACCACTCCGGTACTTTTCAACCCTCTAAGTGGTTTCAAAAGACATTACAAGGATCCGGAATGATGAAAAATGTTAACGATTTACCAAACAAAATTCAGAAAACCAAATAAAAAGGATTAAAATATCAAAATCATTTAAAAAGCGCAATGTTAAATGTCAAAATATACAACGAAAGTGAAGGAAGAGAGAGAGAGGCTCCACTGATTTATGGGCCATACAAGGTGGATCAAAAAATTCGACAAATTCAGCTCGGGGGGAAAGAGGAAAATAATTGGGACGGTTTATGATTACATTTATTACAAGAAGAAAGCTTGAGAAAAAAACAAGAAATAATTTCATTTCATAATATATAATGTCAAGCGGATACGATTAAAACAAAAATTTCTTTTAAATCAAATAAAAAAAAAATTAAAACAAAAAAATTAAAAAAAGAATTTTCTTAGAATTATTCATTTTATTCGGGAAAGAAAAATGTAAAAAATAATAAAAAAAATATTTATTTTACCATGAATGAAAAAATATACAAATTTTTAAAAATTAAAATAAGAAAAAGGAAAAATAAAATAATAATAATGGAAACTGATAAAATTAAGCTGTAGCTCTAATGTAAAAATATCAAAGGAAAAAAATAAAAAAATAAAAAAAAAGAATAAAAAAATTAAAATTGAAGAAAAGAAAAAATAATTTAAATAATAAAAATAAAAAAAATAAACAAAATTAAATGTAAAATATCAAATGAAAAAATATTGAAGCAGTTCAAAAGATACTCAATTTAGCCATGAATGTTAAAAATAAAAAATTATAAAATATTAAAAAATTAAAAATTAAAAAAAATAACAATTAGGTTAAATGTAAAATATTAAAGGAAAAAATTTTAAAAATTGAAAAACAAATTTTCAATATAAAAAGAAAAATATGAGAGAAGAAAAAATGATAATAATAATAATAACACTTAATAAAAATAATAAATATTTTTCCAAATGTAAAAAAACATTATAAATGATTATAAAAAAGTACAAAAATGAATAAGTAATAAAGGTTTAAAAACAGGAAAAAACATTAAAATGTTTTTTAAAAAATCTGATAAAAAAAAATCCTAGGATAAATGTAAAATATCAAATAAAAAAAAGTTAACAAAATTAGAAAAAAAGGAGAAAATAAAAAATAATAAAAAAATATTTTATATAAATTTTAAAAAAAGAATTATAATAATAAAAAATAATCATTATTTTTGCAAATGTTAAAAAGTAAAAAGGAAAAATAAAAAAAAATATAAGAAATTAAAAAAAAAATAAATAAAATACATTAAAAGTAAAGAAAATAAAAAAATGTTAAAAATCAAATTCTTTAGGTAAAGAATTTTTCAATGAAGGCGAAGTGGAAAGAATAAATATAAAATATAAGACGGCATTATTAAAAGTATAAAACGGCAAATCGACGAGGGGTACAAGAAAAAACTAATAAAATAAGTTTATTAATAAATAATAATCATAAAATTTGCCGGTCTCTCAATATTTCTTGCAGCACTGTGAGAAAAATAAATTATCGATATGGGAGCTGAGGTCAGAAATGCTCAAGACTGGAGAATGTCTTTCGACAGCAACTGTCCTGACGTCCTCAAGGTTGCTGGATCTGTAAATACAATTCTCCATGATGAGATCGGAATTGTTTTGCTTGAGAATCTGATTGATCTTTTTCGAAGAAATTGGCGTTTTGGAGGTCACGGTCAGTGAATTGGAGGGAAAATTCTCGGAAAATAAGTCTGGTCGATTGAGCGGCATCACTTTGGGAAACGTTTCGCAGTCACAGTCGGGAAATGGATTTATGTCGTTTGTGTCTGGAGATAAAAATCATTTTCAAAACCAATCAACGTTAATATATATATTTATTGGTTTTTATTAACAGATTAAGGGAAATATTGGGACAAATGTTCATTTTCCAGCTCTAAAATATCGTGAAAAGACGAGAATTGATAGTGGGGGTTCCAGAGGATGAGGCCCCAGGACCCGGAAAAATGTCCATAAAATCGTTAAACTGTTATAAATGTTTTACTTTTCTTAATTCATTAACGGAAAATTGGTTCCTTTTTGTTTTGTAACAGAAAGGTATCGAGTAATATGTTAAAGGGATTCTTGGCCAGGTCTCAATAACAAGAGTTAAAAAGAACTTCAAGTACACAGCTTTGAAAAAAAAACAATGAGAATTGTAATTTGCCTTTCTCACTTAAAAATGACCTCTAGGACCTCAAAAAGGCAATTAATTAATTTTTTAGTCAATAAAGTCAATTAAAATTTTTAAATATCAATAAAGTTTGGTAATGATAACATGTTTCAATAATCATTGATTTCTTCTGCCAGAAGTGTTTAGAAACAAATGACGAAAATTCTGCTTTAAATGAAACAATTCCATTGTGAAATTACGAAACCATAGCCTTGGTCAATTATCTTCCTCATTGAACATGACCTTCCTAGCGAAGAAGCATACCGATTGTGTCTATCGAATGTTTACCACGATGAAATGTTGCGTATGAGAAATTATGTCAACAGAAAAGGGAAATTTTCAGTGGTTGATGAATCAGAAATTAAAAGAGAGAAATGTATTAATATTGTGGTCGGTCACCTTTATAAATTTTTTTCCTTCAAAATATTTTTAAATTAAAAACATAATAATAAAATATAATAATTATAAAAATAATAACTGGTCTCATTTAATTAGGTTTACAATTATACGAGTGAATAGTAAAAGACCCCCTCAATATATATATTTTTATATATGAAAACAAAGACATGCACATTTTTTCATTTTCAAATTTTATCCTTTATCCCTGCAACGATTTAATCTATGAAGAACACACAAGCCAGGTTTTCACAAAATCCGATTGGCTTATTGGTAATTAAATCAATAATTTTTTGTTTGAAATGCTACAATGAATGAATTGAATGTGAATAAACTTTCTGCTTAATATGACTGCACTCACAAAGTCCATTGGATAAGGTTCAGGGACCTTCGTGCGAAATCAATAGCTCTTCAATGATCAATGATAATCATTTTGCTTTAATCTTGCAAATACTTTCTTCACTCAAGAAAAACTTAAATCTGATTGGTTAAAAAAGTTTCCAGTGAGTGCTCAGGAAAATAGCAGATTTTTTCGTTGAATGAAAAAACCACAGTTTATTATCGTTTTAATTTAATTTAATTAAAAAAAAATTATTTAAAAAAACAAAATTTCAATCCAAATAATTTGAAATTTTTTCTTTGGCCTGTTGTTAAATCACAGTCAAAAATATAAAGACAAATGTCACCTGTATGAATTAAACTGATTTATATCTTTTTATAAGTCCAATCATTTTCACATTTATTTTTTGTTTAATTGAAATGGAAAATAATATCAATAATTAAAATTAATAAAATAATATCAATAATTAAAATTAATAAAATAATATCAATAATTAAAATTAATAAAATAATATCAATAATTATATAAAGAAACTAAATCAATAAGAAATATTAATAAATGTAATAAATTCAATAATAATAGAGTTAATAAGAAAAAGAATAATTAAAATTTTATTAAAAAATATAAATAAAGAAAACAAATAAAATAATATCAATAATAAAAATTAATAAATAATTTCAATAATAAAAAATAATAAATAATATCAATAATTAAAATTAATAAAATGTAATATTTTTTAATTTAAATGATCGTGTATATCTTTGATAAAGATATCTTGGGACACCTCGTTTAGGCAAAGACTTTAATACAATCGTCATTGTAAAGCAAGACTTCGTCGATCGTCGACCAACGGCTGCGTCAATAAGGAGAAGAAAATAGAAAGGAGTCTGTTACGGATGGGTCTGCTTGGTTTTCAGGGAATCCGTAAAAGCCTGACAATTGAGAGTTAATTTGCTGCTCGAGGTTGATTACATTGAAAGAATATATTAATTAATAAATATTGAAGGAAACGAGAGCTTATTAAAATCCTTTCCGATTATGAGGCAGTTCTTAAAATACAACGAGAAAATGTTGCAATCATCAATACGGTTTTTTCCTAATTAAAATTTTCTGCTGAAATTTTTTTGAAAATTATATTTATTTTTTCGTTATTATATATATTATTTTGTTTTAATTAAGGTGTAATTTTTTAATTAATGATTAATAATATATAATGACGTCACGTGTTTATGTAATCGCTGGAAATCATAGCAAGTATTTATGAAACTGTTGGAAGACCCTTTCATTTTACTAAAGTCGGCTGAAATTGACCGCCTTTGACATTTGCAGGCAATTCCATGGTTCGGTGATCCAACTCACTTTGGACTGGGAGAAAAAATCGTCGACTTTGTGAGTGTTGTGATAAGATCACTTTGTGGATAAAGTAATAATTTCGTTTATTTATAATTATTTTATTAATTAATATTTTATTTTCTATTATTTTATTTATCATTATTATTTTATTATTATTTTATTCATTTTTATTTATCATCATTACATTTATAATTATTTTAATAATAATTATTTTTTATTAATATTTTATTTATAAATATTTCTATTATTTTCTTTACTATTATTATCGTATCATTATTTTCTTTATTATTATTTTTATTTATAATTATTTTGTTAATTTATAACTATTTTATTTATTATTATTATTATTATTATTATTATTATTATTATTATTATTATTTATTTATTATTATTATTTATTATTTTTTTTTATTAATTATTATTTTTTTAATCAATATTTTACTTATAATTTTTTTATTTATTATTCTTTTATTTAATATAATTTTTTTAATATATTTAAAAGTTTAGCTGAATATTATTATAGACTTAAACGATTTAACACAAAACGAACAAGGTAAAATAATTAATATAACCCTTTCCAATCATTTTTTAACATTGACTGGATTGAGTTGTCAAATGAAGCCACATTAATGAAGTTGTTTTTGGTAAAAGTTACATGTGTAAATAAATATTTTATAAATTAAGAGAAAAGTAATTAATTAATCAATTAAACACGTCTAAATAGAACTGACATAATCAAAGAATACAAAGGATTCCAATATCGACTCTAACCGTATTTTTGACAAATTATTGAAAATGACTCGGGGATTATTCAACAGAAATATCCAATGATTAAAACAAATCCCATTGATTTTCTGGGTTTTTTACACTTAAAATAAAAAGTCTGCAATTACTTCAGACTTGAAAGATAATTTTTTACAATTATAAAATATGAAAAGTTGAATATCAATTATCTCAAATGATTTTTTTAATTTTTAAATAACACTAAAAAAATAATTTTCCATTATTCGTTTAATTGAAATATTAAATAAAATCAATAAAATATTTATTATTTTTTAATAAAAATAAAATTAAGCTGTGTATAAGATTTAATTTTTAATTGTAATCGATATATAATCTCTTTCAATTTTTGACAATAAAAATGTGGGATTAAAAAATATTTTTGAAAATAATAAAAATAAAATAATAATAATATAAAAAATAATAATAATTATTTTTATTATTATCAATGTATTTTTTTATTTTTCTTACCATTATTATTATTATTATTAATTTTTTTAAAATTTTTTTTTATTATAATTTTTTATTGGGTTTTCCCACATGAAATGGTAGTTTCTACATTGTAACTCACCTACATCAAGAAGAAATATTAAAAAAATAGTATTCATCAAAATGTTTTTCATTGTTCTCAGTTCTCAGTTGCTCTGTCAATGAGACAATAAAAAATAGATTGCTTTTCTCATCAGGATTTTTGAAATAAAAAACCAAAAAATGATATTTTGAGCGTCGAATTGGTTCCGAAACATCTTATTGGTCAGAAATGCATACATATGTTTGAATATATATCTGATGAATAAGTTGAATGGATATAATATCGTAGTTCAAATCACACACTGTTTGTCTTGTTAATTTCGAAACATGTGGTCTTACGTTATCGTGTAGCAAAATATTTTCATCTCTAGTACATGTACTGGTTGATTTTCAAGATATACCGATCATCATAATTTTTCTAACATTACATATTTAGGTATTATACAAATAAAATGTTGTTTAATTTTTGTTAAATTGTGCCGGTATGATAGAAGTAGTTTTGTAAGCCAAACATGTCATATTTTCCATGCAATTATTATAATGTGCTATAAATAAAATAACAAAGATAAATAATGTACATTTTTTAAAAAAGCATAATTTTTAAAACACCTAATATTTATTAAGAACATATTATTTGTTACATAAGGATCCTCTTTTTAATAAAACTGTACATAAACGTCTTCTATAAGATTTATACAAATCTGTGATTTTTGCTCGTTAGTATTGATTAATGTCGTACAAAACATGTGTCAGATTTGCTGACAATTCTTTGATATTTTGAAATTGTGGATCGTCTTAGACCTGATCTGAAATTAATTTCCAAATGTCTTCAGCCATGTTCAAATCAGGACTTTTAGCTGGTCAAATTAAAATATTAATACCACTAGATTTCATAAATTCTTTGACTTTGGCGGATTTGTGAACAGGGGAATTGTCCTCTTGTAGCCAAAAATCTGTACCAAAATTTAATTTTAAAATCGGCACAGTACTTGTCCTTAGCAGCTCTATATATGAATCTGAATTAAATTTCCCTTTGATAACATTATAGGATTCTCTAACCGATTTTCTTCGCATCGTTTTCAAGAACTGCTTTCAGATGGTCGTTAGTTACGACTATTTAAATATCTGAAAATATCCTTGGTTGACCTTTTGGTTAATAAACCATTATCCCATGGGAACAAAATTCCTAGTTGCGTCTCAGGCATTTCGCTTAAACCTGAATTCATAAAGAATGCAAAGTCTAATAAGTTGTTCAATCATTTCTTAGAAAATGCAAAATTTGAGGTATAAATTAAATTGAACTGCTTACTTTCAGAATCAGATGAAACAACGAAATCGGCACTTCAGTTTGATATATTAAAACAATTATTATCGGAAAAATTGATTGATTAACAAATCTTTAAATTAATAAATTAAAATCCGTCACTGCATGTTGGACAACCTGATGTTGTTATTAATATTAATAATAATAATATTATTATTTCTTTATTGATTTATTACTATAATTATTATTTGTCATAATCAATCTTCTTATCGTTATTATTTTCATGTGGCTCACAAAAACAAATTAATGGAATACTGATTACTTATTTATTAAGTAGTATGATATTACATGATTATGTGTTTTGTACATAACCCCTTCACGGAAAGGTCGTAATTGGAGACCGGGATTAGACTTATCACATTTAATTGTTTCTTTTAATAAAAGAATAATAATGGTAGCAATTATTATTTATTATTTATCCTCTATAATCTTAAACCAATGAAATTTTCTCAATTCAACTAAAATATTTTTCAATGCAAAAGTGCATGTCCGAAAAGAAAATTAAATGTTTAATGCAAATAATTAAAATTAATTAATTAATTAATTTTAGTATTTTAAGTATTTACGTGAAATTTTGTTTAAACTGATAAAGATAAGAAAAGGTCAAGAATATAATGGTGATCAAGTTTAACAATGAAAGGGAAATTTGAGTTGATTAAAACTTGATGAACTTTTGTTTCATCAGGCCACTTAAAATACCATTATAGAATGAGAAATGTCGTGGACGTATTGGTCCAGCAAAAGTTTTTAATCTACGAAATCTCAGACATATGTTGCTGACAGTTTGGGTTCGCCGAAGTGTCTCATGGTACATTTCATCTTTCAGATCTCACCAAATATGAGAACCAACGTGGTCTGGTGTTGAATATTGTGTTTTGCAACCGATGATGTTGATTGGTTGGATCAGTCAACGATCTTGTGATTAGGGTTGGCGAAAGAAATCATTTTTCGTCAGTATTGGGTTCTTTTTTCTTGGTGTCACCACGTAAACATTAGCTTGACCTATTTTGCTTTCTTTACTTCATTCATTTGTGAAGTTTCTCTTAAGCAATCAAAAATTTTTAGTTGAATAAACTTTGATAGAGACAAATGTGAAGAAGTCATTTGGTGTCAAATCATGACAATGAGATGGATGGGTTAATAATTAAACGTTTTTAGTTCTCAAAAAATCCATTGATTTATCGGATGTATGGGAATAGGAATCATGATGAAGCATAATGGAGCGTTTCGAGTTGTTTTTTCCATTCTTCTAGAACTTCAGGCAAGAAAACTGTGATATATCTGTGCGACGATCATCTAAAGGAATGGTGGTGACATGATCTGATTTGGACACAAAACAGGCAATCATTTGCTTGGAGGTTTCCGGGATCAAACAAATTTCGTTGGTAATTTTTCTCCCCCAAGCACCCAAACACTTGTCTGCTGCTTTTATGACTTCGCCTCTGACGATGTCATAAACATGTTTGGGGTTACCTGCTTAAATTAATCGATCATAGTTTTGAATAAATTCAGGTGAACTCGTTTTTGATCAATTTTAAGGTTCTGCTGTATCCAGGCAGAACATAGCTTTCTGACACCCAAGTATTAATGTAAAATAGAATGGACTGAAGTCCGAGATTTGTTCAACGATTTCTGAATTTCATCATATGTTGTCCGACGATCTTCTTCAATTAATTTCCGAACAACTTCAATATTTTCATTGGATTCACTTGTTTTTGCTGGACCTTCTCTGAAATCATCACCCAAAGAGAAGCGTCCAGACTTAAATTCATGAAACCTTTGATACACTGTGGTTTTCGATGGAGCATCATTAGGAAATGTCAAATTTAGGCGATCGTATCAAAAATCATTGGTCGAAAGTGTTCCATTAATAAATTCATATATTCCGCGTTGTACGCCTTATTTAAATGTAAATATTTATTTAAACAAATGTAATAGAAAAAGATGATCAATTTTACCAGATATCCTTCGCCCTCCCACCTAGAACTGAACTTTAACCCACTGAAAGAGTTCCAACGAGATTTAAAAGATACTCAGACTCAATACCGAGACTTCAAAAGTAAATGGTCAATTAATGTCATGCTGAACACTCAATGGTCTTCCAGTTTCCTCTTAATTTTTCAACCACTTGCTTTAATGTTGTTAAAATTGGGCACAATTCAGGTCAAAATCAAACGTGTTATGGCATGGCAGGACGTTATAATAAACGATTTCTTTCCGATCTCACTATAACCAGTATAATTTTGTTTAGTTACCGGTGGATTAGCTCCCCCCAGGATAAGTCATGATCTGGTTAGAACATTATTGATACGAATATGTTTTAATTAAATGTAATATTCCATTTCAAAGTTTTTATAAAATACGACAATCCTTTTTTCCCCAATCAATAATTTTTCATTTGCTTTAATTGATCAATTAATTTTACAACATTGTAGCATTAATTTGGAACTTCCCTGATTGAAGCAGTAGAGCATTTTTCTCTCAACGGAAAGATCTCAAGGAAAATATTTGATATCGACAAGGAGATTATCTATTTATTAAAACAAAATATTTTGATTAAATCTTTTTTATCGTTTCAAATAATATAAAAACATTTAAGCCAGGGTTTTTGTCTTTGGAAAACGATCATCATTAGACCTGCCACATATTTAATTATTCTTAAGGACTCTTCGTTCTGCATAGACGTATACATCAGTATACATTTATTATATAATTTTCAATTATGTGCCATTTTCTAATTTTCTATTTCCGCTAATTAAAACAAATGACATTATTATTTGTATTTCACGCTTAAAAATGTGTAATTAAATTTTTTAATTAATTTAAAAATTTTTTTTATCACAGTCTCGAATTTTTTTGATCTTTATTATTAAACCGTCTTTAATTAATAATTATAATATTTATAATAATAATAAATAATAATAATAATAAATAATTAAAATAATACACATAAAATTATAAAAATAAAAATAATAAAATTATATAATAATAATAATAATATATTATTATTATTATTAATATAAATAATGTTAAAAAAGAAACAAAAATAAACAATTAGTATATTATTATTATTATTTTATTTATTTCTAAATCGATATTTTTATGTTTTTATTATGAAGCAATTAATGAAAGTTCCAACCGATTTCACGTTCCGAATGTTGTTTTATTATTTTTGATAGAATTTTCCCATACTGTCATTTTATATATTATACGACTTCTCTCAATTACAAAATTTCTTAAAATAATATATAAATAAATAATATTTCAAATTACATTTTACAGCTTTCGTATCCATACAAATATTCAGACTTTAATTCATATATTTATTTTTAGGATTTTGACAGTTTTGTTTTAATGCATTGAATTAATATTGAATATATTTAATTTAATGGGTGCAAATAATAAAATAAATCGAAAAAGAAACAAATTAAAAAGTATTTCTGATTTAAAAAGTAATTATTGTGACAAAAGAAGTATATTTTGAGTCATTTAAAATCTTTCCAAAATAATAATTTCTTTTAATTAAGCATTAATTGTAATAATTACCAACTCTCTCTTTCAAAGCTCATCCCACCGGCTTAGTAGACTAAGGATTTGTGTCGTTTTCCTCTTTAATTAAAATTTTAATTTCTCTGGCATTTAAACAAAATTTGGCAATTAATTAAAATAATTGCTACAATAATTAATATATTAATAAATTAAATATGTTTGAATTAGTAATGAGTAAAATTCTTTTAAAATCGATTTGTTCTAATAAAAATATTTTAATTATTAATTAGAAAATATTATTTATTTTGGTGAATTTAATTTAATAATATTATTATTCAAATGATAAATTAATAAAATTAAAAAAATTAATAAAATTCATTGTTATTATTATTATTATTAATATTATTATTATTATGATTATTATTATGATTATGATTATTATTATTATTATTATTATTATTATTATTATTATTATTATTAT
>JBBMKC010235684.1:0-11209 GCA_037834085.1 Bipalium vagum | reverse complement strand
TAATAATAATAATAATAATAATAATAATAATAATAATAATAATAATAATAATAATAATAATAATAAATCAAAAATATTAATATTTAATGGAAAATAAAAAAATATTATTAGTAGTAGTATTAATACATTAATTTTTAATTTCCAAAATACATTTCAATTAATATTATTAGTCTAGAGTTGTAAATAAAAACGGAATGTTGTTGACTGAAAATAAGAGGGAAAAGAATATTGTTGACATGGTGAACTGAAAAGTGCATATATATAGTAAGATGAAAAATAGAAAAATTCGAGTGGATAATGAAAACTAGTGCAAAAATGATTTTACGAAGAAATATTCTATCTATTTATGTGCCTCTATGTTTCCGTTTTTATGATAAAAGAAAAATAGGGGGAAATTTTTAAATATTATTTGAAGTTGTCTTTTAATCTTTTTATTATTTATTTAAAAAATAATGTTTTTAAAGGGAGAATTTCTGTTACTCAAAATTAAATGATATATAATTATTAATACACTAGGTTATTATTTATTAAATATTAGATGTTTATTAACTGGATAATAATTGAAAAAATATTAAAACGTTTGTTTTCTTAAACTAATTTAATAATCAATATTAATATAATATAAATAAATATAATAATATAATATAATAAATAAATATAATAATATAGTTTAATAATGATGCTTTCATAAATATAATGTCATATTTATTTTTACGAATATAGTAAATAATATTCGTATTACCTTAGTCAAATATACTATATGTGTCTCTTCCGTTGAAATAGATGGAATGTATGGTATTTGACCCAATGATACTGACGAGGCTTTTCTAGACGAATCTTGATCTTGGTTTGCTGACAAACAGTCAATGACACTGTTTCGTCGAGAGCTTACGTTTGACTGGATATCCTAAAATATTTTTTATTCCATTTCAGTTTGTCAGTTGATTAATTTTATGGAACAAAAGATATAAAAAAATTCAAAAACATATCCAACAATAATATTACATTTTGAAACTTTTGAAATAAACCAATCAAAAGCCACGAAGAAAGTATTTTGACAAAATTCAAATATGAGTAATATGAAATGGACATTGAACACTTTGCCTAAGTTTATTTGGAATTCCTAGTTTACACTTTTTTAATACTAACATTTAAGTCAAGGTCATCTTAAACATTGGTGACCATGGTTTAGACACTGAAAAATGTTACTAAGAGTACTTAAAAATGAAAAGTCTAATTTATTTTCATGATAAGTCAGTTTAATTAAATTATTTTGTTCTCGAATTATGTTCAAGTGTTTTTTGGCACCGTTTATTAAACAATAACAGATGATAATTACAGAAAAATATGGATAATAATAGGAGAATTCTTTTTTCGAACAGATTTAACATTACACAATATATTAAAAAAGGTTTTACTAAAAAGTGTGTTATCTTCTCCCCTGTCTCTGTCAAATCTTGAAAGATTTGAAACACTTTCTCCACTAATTATCATTTGAACACGACAACAATTAACTTTTGAAGAAAGTCTTTTGTCTTTGAACTGCCTTGTTCAAGGTTTCTTTCACTAATTATCTTTCGTATCTCGGAGAAAAATTTTTAGACTCTTCAATGTCTTCAATATAGCAGATCTCAGTAATTAAAGAAAAGAAGATTCTTTAGTCTAATAGCAGAACATTGTTACATTTAAAAGAAATATTTTTTCTTATCAAAATCAATATAAATAAATAATTACTCAATAAATTGTGAACTGGGCCAAATGTTTCATCTTTGAAGGAATAGATGTCGTAAAGTGTGAAATGCATAATTAAAACTGGTCTTTTTTAACTTGATTATCTCTGGGAATTTTTATTTAATTTTAATAATTCTTTTTTTAATACTTTGTCAGTACCGCACAATTTGAAAAATAAAGTAAGACCATGGTTTATATTTTAAAATATAATTGGTAAGTTATTGTTTTCAGATAATGGACAAAATTAAAATTGGTATTGTCCTGGAATATGAATTTCATATACGGTCCAGCACAATCGAAATCACCCGGAACATGAAAAATGCGTTTGTTGATAATGTCATTAATCCTCAGTCGTTTGTTTACAAAATTCAAATCTGATGACGAATTGAAAGCTATAGTTGAAAGCAACACATTCAAATTTACAACAGATTTAGCAGCAATATTTTATGTTTCCATTCTATTCATTCAGAATTACCATTTTTTAAGGAATTTTGAAAGCTTCTTACATGGGAAAAAATCAAATCCCAAGAGGCTGTTCAAAGTGTCAAATTTAATTTATTGACTCTCTAAAACCAGAGTTTACTCTAAACAACATCACCTAACTGCCGACGAAATGACAGAAGTGTATCCTTGTTGAACACTCTTAATTTGACCAATTTCATCGTTAACTTTTAAAGATTTCACTAAATACAAGTTTAGTGCTAAGTCAGTTCATTTCATTCTTCATGATATAATAAAAAATCAATAATAAATATCGAAGGTGTTTGGATCAATGCATTTATTTTAATCTTCCATTCCTTTTATTTGATTTATTTTATTTTATTTTTAATTTATTTTGCTCATTTATTTGTTTAAGATAAAAAAAAATAAATAGTTCTAATTATGTATAATTTTTTTCGAAATATAACATCAATTCTTAACCAATTTTTCAATCAAGCAAAATAGCGTAATTTATATATCTATAAAGTATTTTCTTTTTGTTGTATATTTAAAATATTTGTTTAAAATGTTATATCTTTACCTTTTATTGTATAACCGACAAGACAGACTCATTGTTCAGACAAACAATAATTAAAAAAATATAATTTAATTTCCACGTAGGTATAAACGCAGTTAATATCAATTAGTAATATAAATATTAATTATTAATTATTATAAATAAATAATAATTTATTTTATAGTGTACATTATTATATTAAATATATTATAATATTTAGTTCATTTATTATTTAAATAAAAAATTTAATATAGTAAAATTATAAAAATTAAACCCAAAGAGAATATGTTAAAATATATCTGAAATATTTGATATAATAAATTATCAAATTTTTAATTATAATTATTTATTTATTATTTTTAATATATTATTTAATTATTACATTTTATTTATAAAAATATTTTGATATTTTCCACGAAATAAAATAATAGTATTTTATCGATTATTTTTATATCATATTTTTAATGAAAAATATTTGTTAATTGATTTTTAATTGCTTTTAAAAATGGAATACGTGCACAATATTTTATATAAGATTAAAATCGATCCTGTTCGGATTGTCGAGATCCGAGATCCACGACTGCGGGTCAAATCATTTTTTGATTCGATCCAACATGTGGCATGACCATAATTAATTACAATAATTCTGATCTCGAAATGACTTAAGATTACGCGATCATACTACTACAAATATTATCTGATCGGAATTAATCAATTACGACAAGCTATTTAAAGAATGTTAATTTTCCCCATAAAAATGGGGGGAGGTCAATTTGTTTATTGGCGAAATTTTATTTTTAAAATTTAATATAATAAAAAATCCGTTTTCATAAATATCCCAAATTTTAAATAATCCCTTAAATAAAATTCATGTTATTTAAAGAAACTCGGAACAGACCAAATACCCACAAAAAGACAATATGAGAGAATGTTAAAGAAAATAAAAATATTATTTATTTTTATCTCTGAGGTAAATCAAAGAAGTAATAAGCCATGAAATATCTTAACCGGCTTAAACAATCAAAACATGTGTTAAAACAACATAATCACAGATCCGTCTATTAATTTGTCATCAGCACCATAATCAGCACCCTCGGCACAGACCGAATATGTTGATGTAGGGTGACATTAAACGAATCTGTGCCATCCTCATTTAAGTTCGAAACTAAATCCTGTCATTACGTTTCGGTAAATGATGGAGAAATATAAAAAAATCTATGGAACCGAACTTTGGGGCTTGGAATTCAAGTAAAGAAAACATATTAAACGAAATCGTGTAGGCTATAGTTTTATTTCTGATTGATTTCAACCCACAAAATGAAATGTATACATTCGGAATTATATTTACATTATTTCTGTCTCTGCATTTATTTATATTGTCGCAAATGTTTTGAGAAAAAGTCGAATTTCATTTATTTCTCTGTGAAGAAAATTTGTTAAAATAAACTAATTTTTTCATAATTTTTTAATATTTAAAAAAACAATGGAAATATATTTCTACATTATCAAAAATATTAATTTAATAAATTATTAATTTATTTAATTTTATTATTAGTTGAAAAATAATCAATAAGTTTTATTCATAAACAAATTTTAACATAACAGACGTATGTGGTTACACATTAAAAAATCAGACAAAAAGGATATTTATTTTTAAAATATTTTTGAAAATATTAATTATAATAATAAAAAGATTTTACAGCAATATTAAATTTAAATTAATTTAAATTAATTAATTAAATATTTAAAATTCAGGAAAAGTTAAGAAATGCTTTACTTTAAATATTATATAAACTTAAATAAATGTGAGATATTCATTAAACGATAACATATACTGGTGTCCATTAAAGAGTACCAAAATTAGAAAGTCAATATGTGTATATCTGTAAATCGACAAAATCGTTTTGTTGTTAATAATTTTAGATTATTTCATTATGTTTATTTTATTTTTAGTTTTATGACACGTGGCAAAGACTTAAATAATTTTAAACAAAGGCCAAATGTATGCATATTACATATGTCAATTTTTCAAATTTCAAAGGTTCTTGAAATTTCAATAAATACAAAAAAAGTTCTCTGAAAGATCAGGGGTGCGTGAAAATCCACTGTCAACAAAACGAATGAATTGCAAACGAAATAGGAAAAGTAATACGGAAGGAGATGCAGAAGGTTTTGAGTTAAGTATGACTGCTGTGGACATGAAAAAAAAGCCCATCCTAATTTATCCATTAAGAACAGTTGGACATCGATTATTTAATTTTGGTTTAATTGCCCGGTCACCAGAAATTATAAAATTTTTTTTGAGTGATCGAAGTAAAGCTGTTCGACTACAATGGGCTATAGAATATTACGAGTGGAATGAATCGAGTTGGATTCCTTTAATCTTTACTGATGAAAGTACGTTCCTAGTGGGATGTGGTCACAGGAAGTATGTAAGAAGGTTTTCTGAAGAAAAGTATCAAGAACAATGTATTGAAGTACAAAAAAATAGATCAGCTTGAAATGTCAATGTGTGGGCAGCATTTAACTTGTATTGGTTTACTGAGTTGCAGAGAATTGAAGGACGACTCAGTGTGCAGCGGTAAACTAAATTATTGCAAAATAATCTTTCGCTGACGTCCAATTTATTTGACCCAATGCTAAGTTGACGTTATGGAAAGATAATAGTCAGGTTCATAACACTCGACAAACACAGCATTGGTTACAAGCCAAGAATATCCATGTTTTTAATGTACCACCATACAGTCCAGATTTAAATGTCACTGAAAATTGTTGAACCATAATGAAAACTAAAATTCGGAACGACCTTAAACCACTTGAAAGTGCTGATGACTTGTTCCCTTGACTACAATAAATTCTGATTGATTTGATCAATAAAAATTCATTTCGTCGTTCAATAATTTTTTCCTGCCTCAAAGGGTTGAAAGTGTCATGCAGTGTCGTGGATCTCAAACTCTTTATTAACAATCGAAATTTTGTTCATATTTTAATAAATTTTATGAATTCTGATCCATTTACCAAATTTTATAAATTTTGGTTTCTGAATATAAACCATTTTCCAATCGAGGTACTATTTAATGGTCACAACTGTATTTTAATATAATAATAATAGCAATAATAATATTATATGTTTTTATTATAATATATAATTTTATAATTATAATTAAATTAAATCAATATATCTTCAAGAAATTTCGTAAGGAAATTTTTTAATTTTATATTTAAATTTGTTTGAAAATTCAGGCAAAAATTAAATAAGCGAAAAAATTACTCCCTTGATCTTAATATGGCAGGGATAATGTATCCGGAATCTACCACAGAACATCTTTTATCAAAGACTTTCAGAAAGCGTGAGGAAATTGAAATAAGGATCGTTCCATTTAGTAAATACTTCACTTTGAAAGTGAGACCAGTAAAACGAAGGAAGGCCATGATTTATACAGAAAATCAGGAAATTTTGCAAAATCGTTGACTTTTGTTCTATTAGCCATGTTCCCATAATAAATTTCTCCTAGATAATGAAGTACATCTGAACTTAGATCAGAGTATGTTAGGGCTTAAAATATAATATAATATAAAGACACCTTCAACCAGGGGTACCATCGTTTCCGGTAAAGATTTTTGATATCCATCAACAGAATGACAAAGTGATTTATATCTTTCATACAGTAAGTACCTCCACTATCAGAACAGATGGAATAACATTATTTTTCACCATTAACATATGTTTTTATTTAACGTTGGAAATATTAAAGAAAGATGGGAAACAAAAGTGCAGTAAAACCAAACACCCCTTAATTGAAATTCACTCTATAGTTGGAGCGTTTTTAAAAAGCAACAATTAAAACAAAAGCTCTGAACCTTGGAGAAATTTTTCTTTGGGGTGAGTTCAATGGGTTTTCAAAGAAAATTTCCCTTAACATTCACTGTAAAAGCTTTTTTGTGGAACAAAAACAGAGAAAAAGAATTTCTTTTGAGTTGGGAATTTTCATTTGACTTAAGCGTTCATAATTTTCGTTTTTATTTCCTCTAATCTCTTCTCGGTAAATATTATTATATAATAATAAATTATTTATTTATATTTGTTAGACTCTGTCGAGTAATTATGCATCTGCAAAACATTGGAAAAGAAAAAGACTTAAAACTTTTCTGGTGGATTTTATAAGACCGTTGGGAATGAATTATAATAATGAAATGCAACATTAACTCACAAACTGATTAACATATTTAATTAACTAATTAATAATAATAATAATAATAATAATAATAATAATAATGATAATTATTATTATTATTATTAATAATAAAATTACTTCAAATTTTTCAAGAAATTTATCTTCCCTTTAAATATTGTAAAAACAAGGTTCCAGATTTGTTTATTCCGTTTTATGAAGTAAATCAATAACTGATTTTCCCGAAGAACTTTCAAATTCTAAAACTCAGTTGAAATGAAACTTTAATCATCACCACAAAGAAAAGGTTCAACTTCATGTAACACAATGATCCGAATTTAGATTTTAAAAGTATTTCTTAAATTGATTTATTTGATGTGCAAATAAATAATCTAAATTTTTTTACTACCTTCAAAATTTATTTTATTAAAAATGATACAAATTTATCAAGTAAAGTAATCGTCATTGTTTTGGGTAACGTTAAGCCATCTTGCAGGCACTTAATGAATTCCACCTTGAAAAAATTCTGGCTTTTTGGAAACCAAAAATTCTTCAAACCATTTTTGTGTGGAATCCACTGATTGAAAGTGTGTCTCACACAAGGAATTCTTAATTGACCTAACAAATGATAGTTAGGTGGACACGCCAGATGATCCAAGATTTTCCATCCAAGCCTCATTATTATTTCCTTTGTCTTTGAAGCTACATTTGACCTAGCGTTGTCATTCAACAATATCTCAGGTCGTTTTCCTTTCCCACTATATGGGCGTTTTAACTCCAAATGTTGACTCAACCAGAATTATTGGTCTTTGTAACGATTGACAGTAACCATTTCAACGACTTTCAACAGCTGATAGTATATTTCACCAAATGGAGAGCTTTATTTTTTTCCGAAACTATTTGATTTTGTGCCCCATGTTGATAGTTTCTCAGGATACACTCATGATTTTTTACGTTTCAAGTTATCATATTAAATCCATTTCTCATTTCCCATTATGACTTTCCAGAAGTACGCCTTTCGATACTGTCTATTAAGAACAGAAAGAAATTTTACCATTCTTTTAACTTCATTGGATTAAGTGAGTTTATGTGGATTTAATTTCCTTCTTTTTGATTTTACCTATCTCATATAGGTGGATAGAAACTGTTTGCTTAGGAAATTCCGTCTAGGTCACATCTGAATTATTATGAAAAAAGTGTTCCAAAGCATCGTTCATGCGTTTTCTAGGAGCACCAGGACATTACCGGTCTGTGACATCACTGCTTTTAAATTGTCTAAACCAAAATCGTACGACAAAAATCGTTGCCAAAAAAGATCAAATAGATTTACAAGCTGTTTTTGCACTTCATTGGTTTCACTGTTTTGTCATCTGTTTTTTATTAAATCAAATTTACAGGCATTTTATGCTTCGAAATCAAAGACGGATCTTTCAATGGACTTTATTAGCTATGCAATCATTTCGATCGAAATCCTGGGGATGTATTGGTGATGGACAATTGCAGGTTCCATCACAGAAAAGATGTTATTAAGTTGCTGACAGAACGAGGTATTGCTTACAGATTTCTACCACCACACTCGCTTCAGCTACAATTCACAAATACTGTATCATCTTTATGAGAACAATTATAGATCGGGCCGATTGATTACTCAAGTACTCATGCATAACGATATAGATTTAAGTGATAATTTTCGCAACATGAGGCGGTTTATAGAAAAACCTTGGTGAGGCAATAATTTATTTAGTGTACATTTTTATTATATATATTTCTGAATAATTTTCTATATATTTTGAATATTTTTCTACATATTTCTGCATAACCCTGTAAGCGAGACAAGGTCTTTATAATTTATAATATACAATAACAATATAACATTTAATCTGAAAAGATTTCAACAGAAACACACTAAACTAATAAGTTTGAAAATGACCAATAATCTTAAAGCAACCAAATAAATGTAAAAATGTTTTAATAATTAAGCGCTAAATTTTCAATTTTTAATTTTTAAATCTACTTTTTATAATGTTTGAAATAATAATATCTTAATGCATATCATTTAATTAAATTATTTTAAATATTAAGAAATATCTTTTTAATATTTTTTTTATATCTAATAACATAAAATATAAAATGCTGTCACTCTATTTTAATATCAGTTAGAAAATTATAAAATATAATAATAATATTATTACAGTAAAAAAGTAATTTTATTTCTCCTCTTAAGAATATAATTGTAAGAAATATAAAGGAAAAGAGAATCATTATTTTTATTTCTACAAAATTTTTATTTAAATTATTTAATATTTTAGCTGAAATTCAGAAACCAATAGTGACTATGCGAAAAGTGAAAATAATAAATTTTTATTTTTTCTGTAGTAAAATTAATTATTAATCTTTTATTGGATTTCGAAAATTTGTGAAAATAAAAGAGAAAGAATTAAAAACTTTTCTCTGTATATTTACCTAATGGTAAAAGTCGTAACGTGTTTTCTTTCAAATTAAAAGGAATTTTTTTTCCATTTGGAATTTATCATAAAAATATTTTATTATTAAATGTAAATAAAACTGACCTCTGCGCACCGAATTACAATGGGGACAGCCATTTTGGTCTGCCAATCATTGGATCTGTGGATAACGAATTTGATCATTTTCCCTTGGCATGACTTGATGATCGGACTTGAGTTTAGATGACTGCGCCCAAATAAAACGTGATCATCGACCTGTCGAATAGGGGACATAATAATAAAGGAATAATAATAAAGTCTAGTTCACTTCCAAAATCTCGTCTCCGACTTGCAAACGTCCATCGATATTGGCAATAGAGTTGGGAACAATTTGACAAATAAAAATATTCATATGGTTTAGATCTTTATTGCCACTCAATTTTAGGCCCAGAGAACATTTAGATATATGGGGATTGGGGATGTTCAACAGGATGAGTTCTCCACCAAGGTCTCCATATTTGTTTTCCAATCTTTCTGCAATTAAACATTGTTGAAGTTGTTTTTCTCACACAATAATCATAAAAGTTTAAGGGTTGTACGTATAATTTTCAAATTACATGCCGGCTGTTTCAAAAACCAAGGGAAAAGATAAGTGAGGAATAAAATAGAAAAGACATATATTATTCATGACAGATGAAGTGCAACATTTGGATTACAAGAATTTTCTCCATATTATGATCTCGAAATAATTTCCTATAACAGGTAATTTTAACTCAATTCTTCGTTGGAAGGAAAATAATACAGTTTTTAGCCTTTCGAAATTAAAAGTGGAGCGTTCTTCACTTATTCGTCAATTCAGTTTACTCAAACTTTTTCATAAGTTTGGATAATGCAGAACATATAAATGGGTCCTTAATTAAATTTCGTTGGCGTTTGATGTCAGTAATTGGAGCTTAATAGCATGATAACATCGAATTAAATTAATTTTAAAATCTCGATTAACACTTGAATTTTAAGTAATTTTCACCAGTTATTCATTTAAACAAAACCTATTTTTATGTATTTTCATTTAAAAAATAAATAGATTTAAATAAAAGATATTATAATACAAAATTGACAGACAGCAAGTTTATTTTCTCGGTTTTGATGCAACCGGTGTGCTTCATATTTTTATTATAATATGTTATGCTGTTGAAAGCTGTTAAAATTGTCTTATTGAGGTATTTAAGTCTTAGAAAATGATTAAAAATGATCAAATCAAAATATTTAGCTTTCTGCTATGAAAATGTACGTTCTTTCATTCTATTTCTTAATGTTAAGTCTCGTTACATTCTCTCACTTAGATTAAGATCATTCTTAATAATATTATTTTCGTCATCGAAAACTAATTCTATTTAAAATTTTTCTATTTTTTTATTTCTTCTCATGAAACTATCAAATGTCAGAGGAAAGAACAGTCCTAATTATTACTGAATTTATATATTAAATAAATTCTTCGGTTATTATATTCTTCTTTAAATACAAAGAGACATGAAATACATTTATACATTTCTTATCAATTAGTCTTGTCAACATTGCAGATGATCCTCACCTGGTTCAATAACAGAGAATGTTGAACATATTTTATTATTTAATTATTTATTATTAATTATTATTTAACAAACACCTACGATTCTGTGATTCATTGCAAAGCTTTGCAAATATCCAAATATCCCATAAATATTTACCTCGATTATAATAAACAAAATCATTCACCTTAATTATCTTTAATAACATTTCATTAATTTTAATATTATAATCTCAGAATCTCTTAAAAATTTTCTAAACACGGTTCTATACATTTCTTATTTTTTTTATTTAATAAT
>JBBMKC010235673.1:0-11209 GCA_037834085.1 Bipalium vagum | reverse complement strand
ATCATTAATTCCAAAACCCAACAACAGGGATGTGCCCTTGGTTAACCCAACCATAATAATTAAATAATATTAATAAAAAAGAATAATAATATTAATATTAAAAATAATATTAATAAAAAAGAATAATAATATTAATATTAAAAATAATATTAATAAAAAAAAATAATAATATTAATATTAAAAATAATATTAATAATAATATTAATCCACATGTACATATAATACATTGAATAATTTTATAATAATTTAAGTTGCTTTTGTTAGATTTTTGACACATTCATGTAAACCTTACTGAAACAATGTCACTAAAGGTTGATTCGTGATATCATATATAATGAATGATTTTCTCTAATTTAACAGATGTCTACCTAAATTTCATTTTATGAAATCAAGTTTACCCAGGTTTGGATGTAATTTGTAAAACTTTTGCTTGAGGGTTGGAGTTAGAAATAACAATGAAAACAATATGACTGCAAAAAGCTAGTATAAAACCATTCTATTGAAATTTTTTCTAAGGATGGAATATGAAATGATAAGTCTTCTAGGGAAATAAATATTATAAAAACTGTAATCTTAAAATATTATATCGATTATTATTTCCCAATTGTTATTTTGCTAGGAGAAACAACTGATCTACAATTGACGTGTTGATATGCGTGTGTATTAAACGTATTGTCTTTAACAATAGGATACAAAAATGGAGCTAATCCATCTCCCTTCTCTCTCAGAAAGATTCATCAAGATGATTGTCAAAGGTGAAATGTATTGTTTTGGTTTCTATTGTATGATTTGGAGTGTTTTCAATTATTTCAAAATAGTATTAGAAAGATACGAGTAAGGTATATGTATCCTCAATATCTTTTCAATTCTTTTTAGTTAGTCCCCTTAACGGCCTTAATAAAATTATTTATTAATATATAAATTAATCATTAAATATAAAATTTTATTATTATATAACCTGAAAACACGTCACAATAATCGTCGTCTGTCGGGAAAAATAAAATAAAAGATAAAAATAAGAATTATCTTGTGCAGCGGAATCAGAAAAAGAAAATATACCAGCTGAAGATTATTGAGAATGAATCTTTTCGATGACATCTTTAAAAGGTTTAGCGAAATGTTGTAATACTTTTCAAAGGTTATAAAATTTATCTCCAGATTTTTTCCAACTTTCAGACTTTGGAAACCTCGATCTCGTGATACTGTTGAAAATTGATTATCGGTTTTTATAATAATATATACCATTCAAAGAGTAGTATTGATTTTTTTAACCAAAACACAGCTCTTCAGATTGTAAGTGACCAACCCTTAAGATCAACTGTTAATCCTGATCAATTTAATTAAATTGATTGAATAATCTTCTCATCTGAAATTTTCAACGATTACGGTCTATAAACACAAGAAGCCCTTTATACTTGGTTTGGTAATTCAAAATTTTAAGATACAGCCCAGCATCATTCCATAGACTCCGTTTACTAAGTAGAACCCATTCTCAATACGATTCAATAATTTCCGCTTAGTATTTATTAAGCCATCCTAACTTCTGAAGAACCATTTTCTCTTTGGTACACTATCATTTATCAATTATAACGTTGTTAAGACATGACATGAAAAAATTATCGTGAAATCATAATTGCTTTGGTTCCTCTAATGACCTGATCCTGATTATGTCATCAATATTAAAGACAATTTTGTAAAATAAAGCATTTGTAAACAAAAATTCTAATAAATGTAGCGATAATGTAAAATTATTATTCCTTTTATCACCCACCCCAGTGTTATAAAATTATTTTTGCTGTAATATTTGCCTGTGGTGGAATTTTATAGAAAAATCACTTGAATTATGAGTAGACGAAGGGCTTATGTCATGGAAATAGACCCTTTAACACCATCATGTTTTTAATAATCCTGGAGGTAAGTCTGAAACCAATATAATGTGATCAAAGTATTGTGATTTCTGTTAAATGTAAAATCTTAACATTTTCGAGAGTTTTGAACAGAAAACCTTTCTAGAACTCGATCACAACCATAATAATAGTAATTTAGCACACAATGAAAAGTTTAGGGTAAAATGTTTTATAATGTATTACACAATACTGATAATTATGGAATTAAAGGTGTCATGACATATTGTATAATAAAAATGATGACTTTGGTTTTTTAATTATTATGATCCATAATGATAACAACTATAATTATGAAGAGTTCAAGATATATTATTGATCTCATTATTGAAATACTGATCCTTCCTTGGAACCAAAAAACTTAAAACATTTAACACTGCTTGTTCACTGTTTATACTATTTAAAATAAAAGATGTATGTTTGAAAAAACCCTGAGAGATATTTTAATTCTTTAAATATTCATAATCATACCTAGATCGAGATTCCCAGGAATTACCTATCAACTATACACAACACTGCTAAGATTCTATACATTATGGATAGTCCCTGGAACATGAGAACAAGCTCTACAGGCAACCATTATGCTAACATAAATTTGGTTAAAATAAATTGTTAGGTAAATAAACCAAAGCATATCCGATGGGCTAAAAGATGGCAATAATGTAGATTGACAAAAAGGCGTTCTTTTCATTACACTACGTTCATTATACATAATAATTTCCTGTTAGATAAAGGAAAACCTGTTGGCGACTGATGTTTTTAGTAATATAGTTTGGATATGGGAGCCATTATTTTGAAAACCCTCTGAAGTTTCTTTGCAGTTCCTTTATAAAAAAAACATTAAAATATGTTGATTTAGTGTAAATGAAATTCTATGGTGTCTAAATTTTATTCTAAAATAATAAACATTAATTTATTTATAATAAATAATTTTTATTGGTTGAAATTTTGATTTTGATAATTTTAGTAAAATAAAAATATCTCAAAAATAAACATTTTTTTTGAAAAAAATAAGATAGTGAAATATGGAAAAGATATTATAAAAGAATAGATAATACTTTATACCGATTTTAATAGTAATAAAACAAGATTAAAATATAAAATATTAATTGAATAATAAGACGTTTTTCTCGATATTTTTCTCAAATGTTTTCCAAAAGCCTCAGAATAATCCAAATAGTTAGAGGTACGTAATTAAGCCAAATTTACAATATTCAATAAATCTTTTTTTCCTCTCTCATCGATTATTTTTATTTATTAACGATTTCCTCACTTTTTTTATTATTTGCATTAGATCACTTTGTTAATCAAAATATAATAAAAAAGAGAATTATAATAAATTAAGTGCTTTTAGTTTTAGTTGACTCCTTGCGAGTTAGTACGCCAATCTATAATAGAAAGGTGTACCAGTTAATGTAAAGTTGAAACGAAGTTTTTGCTAACAATTCTTTTAGATATATTAGAACGAAATCCACCGTTTTACTATTACATATAAATAATATTATAAAATTTTTATATATTTAATTGTATTATTTTGTAAAGATTGATTAATAATGTTAGTATACTTTAATTTTTATTGGTCACACATATCTTTATATCATTATCATCTTCATGTTTATAAACCGTAAGATTACATTGTTTTTCTCTTTGTATGATAAACTAATATAACAAATGTAGTTCTCAGATGTCCCAGTTTTACGAGACATACAAGTTATGGGCATTATCCTTTCATCACTCACCATTATCCACTAACACTGTATTCACTTTTCATCGAACACAAATTTCTTTTAATCGCTCCATTGGGAAACTGATTTTGATCATATTATTTTTTCAATTTATTACAATTAAAATGTCCCAAGTAATTACTTAAACAATATGATTAAATTCAAACATATCTCAAATAATTTTTTTGAACCAGTATTATTTCATTTCTATTTGCTCAAGTATTTTGAGAATTATTTTCATATATCATAAACCGGAATTAAGACCAGCAAGTATTCTCTGGACGAAACAGATGTCTTAAAATCCACCTCCAGCTGAATTCACTAAAAAAATTATTCAATGTGAAACACTTTAAAATGTATTTTATATTTGTCAAAAATGTAGCCATAAAATAAATACTTTTGTCCCGGTAGTTTTTGTCTATATTTGACTTTAATATTTGGAATAGACTAAGTCAGTTCCACAGTATCGAATCTGTTGGTCATTGTGTTACAATATTAGCTTATTGATATATCTATCGAACGAAGTTCTAAGAGAATTTTCCAATATTTTTTAAGCAAATTATACATAAATAAAATTGAATAAAAACAATGTTCTATTTAGAATAGAAATAGCCAAACATTTTCAATGAAGATAAGTTCAACATCTAATGACTCTTGGTCTTGAGCTCATGATTTTGTACTTTTAGAACTAATTAGTGAAAAAAAGAAAGATCAAATAATAAAGCTTTCAAAAATTACATCTTTAAAATGCAAGAAAACTTTAAACAATCTCTGTGAAACTAAGCTGAATTTCTCACATTTTAGTTTTAAGGTCCTAGGTTACTGAGACATGAAAGGTGCTTATTAATATTATTATAGAAAAAAATAATTAATTAAATTTGATTTCGAAAAAAAAACATGAAAACTATTTCAAATTTCTTCACTAAAGACAATAGGGTCCTGTAATATACATAAAATCTTGATATGTGGTTCATTTAATATAAATCTCAACGTCCTTCTACTTTTTCGTTTTTGTGTCCACAGGTCAAATAGAGAATTAATAAAAAGTCAAGAACAGCCTAAAATATACAATGAGATTTCGTTTAAGCAAAAATAACGTTACCAGAATTGCAATACCAACTCCTAAGCCAGCAAAAGCATAGTTGATAATTTTCTCCAGTTCTGGCTTGACAGACGAATAACAACCTTTGGCCAATGAAGGTGATTTCCAGGTCTTCATGCATTCGTTGATATCGACATATCTCATGTCTACCGATTCACAACAGCTCAGAGGAAATATATATCCAGCTAGGAAAACACTGTTAATATGAATCTGAAAATTAAAATATACCTTTTCTTCCAATCCAATTCGGAGATTTCTGAAAGTCGGTATAGTTGTACAATCCGCAACAATGGAGCTATTTTACCAAAATAAAAAGATCATTGAGAAATCAAAATTAATTCAAACGAGAAAAACAAAAAATATGCACTGAAACCGATTTTTTAAACACCCCTCGCATTCGCAACATCATTAGAAAACTAAAAACCTTTGTCCTTTTGAAAAGGAAAAGATATTTCAAAATTGCAATGTCCTCAAATTCCATATAGATTTATTTTCAGTTGAACTGGTTTGGAGAATAAAAGAGGAGTTTATTGCTTGTTAATAAAAATTTATAACTATTTAAAACAATTTCCGATACAAATTTATTCATTCATAAGTGGAGGAAGTGGAGAGACATTGTGGTGTTTTCCGCTGATCATAGGTTTTTCTCTTATCTTATTTGTGACTTGGCATTAAAAGCGATATTTTTATTATTATTTCCCATATAAATAAATCAGAACACCGGAATAGATACTTTTATTAAAAAATATAATAATTAATCAATGTTGTTAAATCAACACTGTTATCACACTCTCATTATATAATAATTATGAAAGGAATTTTAGATATTTATATTATTATGATTCCTAATGATTGTCTGTTTAATAATACACATTTAACAGGTGTTGCAAAATATTTGTTCCCACCATAATATCTCTATTTGATTATCCCTTAAATATGTTTTGATAACCATACATTTTATTGTCTCATTTGGATCTGAACATTCATTGAATTTACATCGCTGGTACGATAAGACTTTGGATAACAATAACTAAGTTTAATTTGAATTTAAAATTTTATAATCTTTTTTGGTTTATTTAACAGACAAATGTCTTTAATTGGATCAATATTTTCCTGTACTGTTCGAAAGTGGTTTGAGGATTAAGAGAAAATATTAATATTTCCAAGAACTTTTATTCATTATGGCAATATGATACTGATTCTTTCAATGAAGTCCTTTGTAATGGTCTTAGAGACCATTATAAAGTTATAAAAAGATCTATGTATAACATTTTTCTATGGATCTAACATAACTGACAATATTCGTTTAAGAAATAAAGTCATCTGGATCTCTCTTGGTCAAATAAATTTCATACAGAACGGCATCATTTTGGTTGTTCACTAGTGATTTTAGTCCATGTAGAAAACAGAGATTCAATCAGCGAATTGATGCTATAATCATTTAACTAAAAATGTAAAAGGAACTCAACGATCTGTAAAAATATAAAAGTTCGTGAAAAATTAAATTTTTCTGTTGAGGAAAAGAGATCTATTCAATTTAACTGTAGTGTTTTCTGACATCAAGGATATGTTAACCCTGCACATACCGGCCAACCCGGCACATCAAAAGACACATGGTGTTCAGACCCTTTCAACGAGCTGCTGGTGGCTTCGATCCAACGACCAGTAATAGCGATATGAGAGCATAAACTCTGACACAAATACCAACGGAATTTCTTATCTCTCATACCAAAAACAATAACCCGTGACAACTCCGCCCACAATTATCCGACTACCAAAGACATAAAAAAAGAGAATCACTCACTTGAAAAGTTACAGAGAATAACCTGATCGAAGAGCAAGTTTTCAGATTTCCAAAAATAAGACATAAATGCGACAGTAAAATCAAATTTCAACAAAAAAATATAAGCAAATAAAAACTTAATATAATAAAAGGAACAATTTGAAATATCAGTTTCACAGCTCTTTAGAAACAAATCTCAAATATAATTTTTCTTTTTGACATATTTTTATTATACATGAGAATGTCTAGGAAAAAACTATGGAAAACCTTCTATCACAAATCATAGTTTGACAAAAACTCTATAAGAGATTATTATAAGTGAAAATTATATGATAAATCAATAACTAAAAATCGAACTGTAAAGTGTAATGAAACATTAATTGAACATCTTGTCAACTTAGGTACCTTTATAACTAAACTAATTTAGCCTATAATGTAATAAGATTGTAAACTGAACCCTTACACAAAAATTTTGACCATAAGCGTCCAGCCTAATCAGGTTTTACAGTAAGAATTACAAACATTCGAAATGAAAGTATTTTATTTGTTTCTGAATTGATAAATCTCAATTTTTAACTGAAGACAAACAGGTAACCATCAACATATCAAGTTAAATAAACTTCGAACATTGTCCTCCAAATTATTTACTATATATCTCGGGCCTTTATAAAGGCATTTTCAATATTCCTTTTCTTCGTTCCACTTAATATTATCCAGTACATTGTTACGCATTATCAAACATTAAATTACAGAACTATTTTTATTTATTTGTTATAATTCCATTCGGGAACATTTAAGAAAATCTACTCCTAATATGAATAATATTACAAATGCATTGTCTATCATGTATTTACAGATTTCCATGGGATTTTATACATAATACTCTCAGTATTAAAAATATTTTTTGTTTATAGGTTGCCATTGACTCTTGTTAAAACATCAAAACTTCTTAAAAAATTACGAGCACGTTTAAGAAAATCTAATCCATATATGTATTATATTACATATGCATTTTCTAACATGTATCTACAAGTTTCCATGGAATTTTATAATACACTAACTATTTAAAATATTATTTGTTATCTTGTTAAAAAATCAAGGCTTTTTAGACACAATTTTTCACTGGTAAATTTACAAAACTCTCATCGATTAGTTATCAATAAAATATTTCATGATAAAATTAAATTTGACTTTTGTTAAGAAAATATTACATTAAATTTTTCGATTAATTAATTAAAATTATTATTATTATTATTTTAATAATTTAAATTATTGAATCGTAAAGTTTAATGTAATGCTTCTTTGGATAAAAACAATTATCAGAAAATTAATCATAAATGGTACCTGAGTTTGAACGACATTGATAATTAAGGATTCTACGTTTGTTGCGTTATATGCTACGTATTTTTCGATCAATAAATTCAATCCGCCTTCAATAAGTTCAAATACCTACCAATTTTTTGATAAATATTACATTAAATTCAACAATGTTACCTTCTTGTTACCACCTGCTCCGTATAAAATGGTTACGATCAACAATCCGACTAATATAATATTGATAATAATAATGATCTAAAAGTTATTAGTATGGATTTCATCGAAACATTGGACTAACAAGAACCAAAAAGCATTTGGCACTAAAACAGCACAAAGACAAATATCCCAAGATAGCAATAGCCGTCAGAACAACGCCTAGAGAGAACACAATTGCTCCGATTGTTGCTAAAGTTATAATAATTTTAAATTTATTATTAATGTTTTATTTACAACTTTAAAAGTTTGTCTTAGGAAACTTAGTATACCAAGCCGAAACATGAATACTCCCACCAGCAGATTAGTGATATTGGGTAAAATTATTTCACAAATCCAAACATATTAAGTAAATTGACAACATATTGTGTAAAAATATTTTAGGAAATTAATTCCGAAATGAAAATGTAAGAAGCTTTTTCCATTCAAATCATTTAATACCGTTTAATAAGAAAAAGTTGTCCAAAAATACATATACTATAATTCCCATTGATTACATATTTAGTATAAGATCCGTAAAATATGATCTCAGTTTTACGGACAATATCGATTTCATTATAATTATTATGAAAATTTGTTCGGAATTTAAATTTAAATAATGATGAATTGTCGATAATAAAAACTCTCAGATTTCGTATTATTGTGCTCAAAGGAAAATATCTCACTTAATTCCTTATATGAATAATGGACTCATATCGATTAAGTGTTCAAAAAATATTTGAATGGCTTATAATTATCGATTATATTATTTCAATTTCAAAAATATTTCTGAATATTTACAAAATTTTGTAATTACTATTAGAACAAAAAAGCCCCTCCTTTTAAATCATAATTACAATTTCCTACATATTTATAAATAACTAAAATATTTTGGTAAATAGTAACAAAATTTTGAACACCTGTGAAAACAGATTTTATCAAATATTTATGAAAAAATCGTTTTTTTCTTATTATAATCATTATTTGTCACAATTAATTTAGAAGCTTTCTTATTCCGTAAATTATTATATTAGTTAAAATTTTCTAACCAATTATTAATAAATTACACTATCGATTTATGATTACATTATAAAAACAATCATAATAGTAAATTATTATATATTTATCAATTACCTGAATTCGCTGCAATTAAATTTTCAACGTCTTTAATACCATCCCCACTTATACCGATGTTGCTTAATAAACTTCGCAAAAATTTACCAATATCATAGATTTTTGGCATAATGGTATTCATTCCCCATAACAAGATTCCTCCAACTGCCATACATAGTAAACCAAAAGTCTAAATGAAAATGATTTTACAATAAAATACATTTGTTGAAATAAATAGAATTACTAAGATAATTCCAACTACTAAGCCCAGAATGCATTTTATAATTTGAGTCACAATACACATTTTCCTCAACAAATAAATAATAATGCAAATTAATACAAATTAGTATTATATCTTTGTATCAGCCAATGACAATCGTCCAAAACTCAGATGTTATGCAATAGGAAATGTTGCTTGGAAATGTGCTTGAACTACATTGAGATGATAAATATTTTTCAATCTCTTGTTTTTATTGGCTGTTTCCAGGTTGACTAGTCTAATATTATATCTTCATAATTTATATAGATTTTAAAAGGGAAAGTTGGGATGACTGATCAAATGGTGGTAACCACTTTGAGATTTACTATCGGGAAGTTAAAAAGTAATTTATTTATTTAGATAATAAAAATGCAATGGATTTAATGAAAATTAATATCTACAGATAATTTATTGATTATTTATTGACTATTATTATGAACAACATTTCGATTTTCTTAAAGATTATTGAATTCTTTGAGATTATTCTATTTTTTAGATTATGGAAGTCCAAAGTAAAAAATCTGTAATACTGCATTTAAATTAGGATCATTTTATTATACAACACTTGAAAGATTAGAATAAAAAATGAAAAAAACAGTGAGTAGATGCATGGAAAAAATAAAATTTCTGAAGTCCATTTTAATTCCTTTAACTAAACAATAAATTCTTAAATTATCTCTTATTAAATCAAAATCACAATTTAAATATTTAAAGAAGAATTCAATTTACACTATATTGTAGACATCCCGCAGTAAAAATAACGAGTCGGGTGGCTAGTTCGCCAGACCGTTATTGTCGGAAAATTTACAATAAAAGAATAAGCGGAAATGAAATTCACGTTCTTTGTAATTGATTCGATTAATATCGGTGATTATAATAACTCACTTTTTTGTATATTTTTAAGTTTTTATTTTTTTTTGTGAGTTGTAATAAACTTGATAGTGTTTCAAAGTAATTTTTAGCTGTGTATTTATACTTATTCCTTACTGTTTACCCTGGTATCATCTTATTGTTACTTAATTTACTTTCATATGATGATATAGGCTGGAATATTTCATTTCTGCACCTATGTATTTTTCAAATTACCGTAGACAAATTCCGAGACAAATGTCTTCTCATAGTCTATATTTGTGGTTCTTGAACGACCCAGTATCAAAATCCAATTTTTTAGTATACGCTTAGTCACAGTTTGTTACAATGGCTATTGAAAAATAGGGATATGACAAGTAGACCTATCCGATGAGTCTCAATTTTACAGGAATATGACATAGAAATTCGGTATCGAAAATGAAAGGCCAATGAAAACTCCGATACTTTATTGAGAATGAGTCAAACGAATTTTCCCAGAGAAGATGCTCAATTCGGTGAAGAAGATGAAACTGCATTAGCAACAATCAAAAGAATGAATATGGTGGACTCAAGAGAAAACATTTTACTGTTATTTTATCTGAAAACATTTTATTCTTGGTTAATAAACATTATGATTTTATTTTTATGTAAAAGATTTACAACTGATGATCAGAAAATCCTTTTTTAAATAATAATAATATAAATAATAATAATAATAATTTTTATTATTATTAGAAAATTTTCGTAAAAATATAAGAATTAGTAAAAAATTAAAATTGGTAACCGTAAAGTTACTAAAATATGTTAAGTTCCTAAAAGGATTGTTGATTTTATAAAACTTAGCTTGAGCTTTTAGGCTACTTAACAAAGTCTATGCTATCAGAAGGATTTACGGATGAACGTTTGGAACACTACTACTATTCACTGTCACAAATAAAAACAAATCGATCACAAGAAAATTGTAAA
>JBBMKC010235662.1:0-11210 GCA_037834085.1 Bipalium vagum | reverse complement strand
CAACCATCCATGAAAAAATGAAAGCTGTGTATAAAGATGAAACCCTGGACAGAAGCACTATTCAGCGATGGATTCAGTGCTTCGAGGCTGGTGATTTTGATATCACAGACAAAGAAAAAGTAGGCAGGTCTTCTTAAGTAAGAACAGAAGAAAATTTGGTTCTTGTGGATTAAATGGTCAGGAATAACAGAACAATGACAACGTATGATTTGATGGAAAAATTTGTATATCAACAGTATTAAATTTAGGAGTTAATTAAAAAATTAACATGGCTTACCTTTTGACATATAATATAATAATATTAGGTTTAGGCCTAAGTTTTAGTCCATTTTTTTAAAAAATTAAATGTTATTAAAAAGGTAATATATTTATTTTTATAAGACAGGGATTCAAAAAATCAGTCATCAACATAAAATCCATTATTGGAAATCACCTAGTGCAATATTTCATGTAATTGCCGAATCACGGAACGATAGATATATATTGGTTTTGACGCAAGATAATTCTTGATAAAATCTCGTATCTGATCAATATTTTTGAAACGACATCAAACTAATTCATGCTACATTGAGCGAAAAAAGTGGAAATCTGTAGGAGCAGGGTCTAGAGAATAAGCCGCGTGAGAAAGAACTTCCCAGTCTTACTGTAAAATTGTAAAAAAAAAAATTGTAAAAACTGTAAAAAAAAAATCCAGCATTTCATGTAGCAGGACAATCTTAGGCGATACTTGCCAGAAAAAGGTCTTTTTTCCTCGATTTGTTTAGCCAAATGCATCAATTGTTTATTGCTATAACGTTCCGCACAAATTGTTTCAGTAGCTTGAATGAGGTCATAATGAATGGGTTCTTTCATATCCCACAAGATGCAAAGGAGTACTTTTTTATTGTGAATATTCGTTTTGACAACTGAAGTAGCTGGTATTTCAGGGTCCACCCATGAGTTTTTGCTTTTTGGATTATTGTAATTAATCCATTTTTCAACTCCAGTGAAGATTTTCCAAGAATGTCTTTTTTTATTTGTCTAGCAATAAGGGATGCGCATGTTGTTAATCGGTATAAAATATTGCTTTCGGAAAGTTCCTGCGGAATCCATTTTCCAGCCTTCTTAATTTTTTCCATGTCGTGTAACCGTCTCCCAACAGTTCTTTGATCAACGGCAAGTTGTTTAGCGAGTTCTGCTTGCGTCTGGGATGTATTTTCGTACAGCAACTTTTACAATTTGGCTGATTCCAATATCTGTGGACAACACTACGTGGTCAACATCAAAATTTCCGTCTTTGCATCGACGATACCAGTATTGCTGGGAACGGCATTATTACCAAGAACGGAACATATTGATTTAAAGGCTTGGGGTGCATTTTTGCCTTGATCAAATTTTTATCTTATGCAACACTGAACGTACAATTTTTCATCACTCATTTTGAAGATTGATATTTTGGTTTTTATAAAATAACTTAAGTATAAAATTAAAATATTTATAAAATTTAATATATTGATTACCAATGTAAACTTTCGCGGTAGTTTTTTGATAATATTTGGATTAGTAAAACTACGATGAAAAATGGTTTAAAACTTATACCGACACCTAATATATGGTATTACATTGGTTTGATAAATGAAATTTGTTTGAATATTCAGATTTTTTAGAAAAATAAAAAGGTTTTTGAGTTTAATCCTATAGATGAAAATAATAATAATATATTTCAAATATTTTTAATAAAATTTTATTTTTTCAACTTTAACAATAAATCTCATTAATTATATAAAGAAAAAATTAATTTGTCAAAAGTATTAAGTAAATGAACAATACACAATATTGATGATTTACAAAGAAAAATGGGTTTATTAACATTTTTTCTTTTATTATTCTAAAAAAAAGTACCGGAAGTTGTTCAAACAAATCTAAGATTTAAACAAATATTATATTTTCCAGTCTGTTATCAGATTTACAAACTGTGTAAAATCTTTAGTGGACTCCATCTATTTCTATATTCATCAAGCCAATTTGGAAATAATAATTTATTTTAAATTAACTTTTCCAACACAAACGACCCTTGCGTGAAGCTAGGTTTTTAAAACTCTTTTAAAGTATGTTAAGTGCAATTATCTTTCAATTTAAACTAAATTAACATTACTTGGTTTCCAACTTAATTGTGTAAGACAATTGACTCTTCACTTAATTTTTTTATAAAAAAGTTTAAAATTCTGTTAAAGGGTAAAATAATAATAAAGGATTCGGTATATAAGAACTATTAAACAATTAATTGGTATTCGTTTAATTGATTTATATAATTTTTTAATATTGTAAAATCAATTTGAAAATAATCAATTTAGTTTTATCAATTGACAACAAAATTAGTTTAAGAATTTATTAATAAAAAAATTAGTTTATTATTATTATTATTTATTAATAAAATATGTTTCGATTTTTTAAATTATTTCTTCTTTAGTCATTAATACTTGATATTATACATTTTTAATTAAAATATTTTATCAAATTCTGGTTGGCTAGAATTATTATTTTTGTAGAAAAAATTACAATTAATTAGAGAACACACTGAAAATTAATTATTTGTTTTTTATATTCTTCTATCGGAATCTAATCTCTGGATGCCGTTCTTTTTTTAATAATGATTCAAAAATCATTGGTTTATCAAAATTATAAAAATTATTCATTAATTTCTCTGAATTATTCTGCACTGTGTTTACCTTTTCGCACAACACAATTCATTAAATGGTCTAATTTTTACTAATTCTATTTAATCGAAGTGTGTTCTGAAGTAGCCCGTCTCTCTATGTTTTGAATATGACTGAAAACGGCTCCAATACGTACATCTAGACTTTTGTAAGTTTTCTTGTTGTTGATTGCATATCCTCTTCCACTAGAGCCATTAACTCCTTGTCATCACATTTAGAAGGACGTTTTTTATTTTTATTTATAATAAAATACGAATCCCATGATTTAACAAATTTTTATTGAATATTTATGAATTGATTTTACACAATGAATTATGAGAAATATTAATATTTTTGATTATATACCGAAAAATGTAAAACATTCATCCGCTTGCGATATTCAATTATATATATATATTATTGGTTTATGTTATCTTCTGAAATTATGATTATGATAAAAACCGTTTTTGTTAATTATAACCCCCAAAAGACCTTCATAACATATTTATTCAATATTGCACAAATATTGATTTCCAGAAAAATTCTATTAACTGAAGCCAAATTCGATTATTTTTCTAAAATATTTTCATTAATCTGGGACTTGTAAAAGGATTCGTAAGAGAAAATAATTTTATTTTCTTCATTTCTCCCTGACGAGGATTATCTGAGATCAATCTGAATCTTCTCAACAGAAAAATTATTAACTTTTCCCCAAACAGGAAATTTTGAGCAAAAACATCATATATGCTTATAATTAATGATGCCGATTAAGAAATTTTTATTTATATATATTTTTAATATAAATATCAATAATAATATTTTCAAATGCACTGTTGGATAGTGATATTTTTAATAATAAATTCTTAAGTATATTGTGAGGGTGTCTTAAATCTGGTCTAAAATTAAAATAAGCTATAACCTTAGCTATATTTATAATAAAAAGTTCATTTAACAATGTATTTATTATAGATATCTAAATATCTAATGAAAGTTTACTGAGGTTAAAAAATTATAAATTTAAAACAAACTATTTCAGAAGGCGCAATAAATGAATGTCAAAATCAAATTTCAGACTTTTACTAACGTTTTATTTGATCTGCGAAAATCAGTTCTATTTGAATGATAAAAACGACAATGTCAGCTAAAAAAATTTGAAGACAGTGAACTGAAAGTTTTCTTGAGTGACAACCCCTTTTAACACAGAAAAGTTTTTCTATGACACTTAACACTTAGATAAATTTTTCTAGAAAGATATGTTAAGTTTTGAGGTGGTTGGATTAGATAATAGAATGATTATTTGATCAAAACTTAATGTGACTCGTAATATCTTTTGAAATCAGAAGAGTTTAGATTGTGTTAACGTTCGTGTTCGAATAAAAAAAATGAAATATAATTATTTCTAATCGACTGGGTATTTAAACGGTTATGCAAATAATAAAATCAAATCGAACTGAATAAAATCACTTCAGAAGGTTTAAATAAAAACTATTTACTAACGCAAATCATAACAAGCCATGAAATTTATAATTATATATATTTAATCTTTGTTGAACAAACAAATAAAACAAAATACAGATGTTGTATATTAATTGGTAAATCCCGGAGAGTTAAGTTTTTAAGAAAAAAATAAGTTTGCTCTTCGCTATCCTAGCCTCAAAAGCCCTCAAAAGAAACAAGCGCCTCTCCGCCCTACAAGACTTAGAGAAAGCAATAAAAAGAAAATATGGGAAAAACAACAAAAAGATTTTATTTTTATATTGATAGAATAATTAGGGATCTATCCAATTATTCTATCTGAGTTAGTTTCAAGACTTTATAGTCTATTTAACAATCACAATATACAATTTGAAATCAAATTGCTATTTATGACTTGATTTAAAGAAATAAAATAATTACTGTTGGTTAACTTTGAAGTATTGAACACCGGATTGAATACTTCTGATTTGCAAAATGCCAGATTGAAAATATCTTTCTTCTTAATATTCAAAAACTGGAATACGAATTAAATATTTTCAATTGGTTGTCATCAACAAAGTAAGATACTGTTTCGTGTCTTCGAATTTAATTTCTCCTTTTCTGTATGAGATTGCTTGCTTTTATACTCAGTATCCTAGTAATCCGAAATAGTCCTCTCAGAGATAATTTGACGATTTGAAAAACTCCTTTTAATAACTGCGAAAATATCCAATTAGACGATCTGTCCCTTTTATAAAGTAATCTGATATCTGAAATTCGCTTCTAATTTGATGAGTACACTCCCCACAAAAAGTCTTTGGCCACCATGTAAAAAAGCCTAGTTTATCTTTTAGTTTTTTATTTTTTATTGATAAATTTTGATTAATGATTGTGAACTCTTTTCTAATGTCCTTAACGTTCTTTACATTTGTACTTAATAAATATTAATGACTAGAATCATATAAATGTGTTTTTCTAAAATTTTAAGAGTGGCCAAAGACTTTTGGCGAGGATTGTAATGAAAACTTTTTTAGCTCTCTAGTATTTTTCGTGTGTTTGTTGTTCATAAAGTTTTTAATTTATATTAATATTTTTTACATACTTTTATTTATAGCAATATAAATGTACTATATTTATTTTTTTAAGCGGCAACCGGAGATCAATATTCAAACTGGAGAAAGTAAAAGCTAATGGGTGGCCAATGTTTTCTCAGATTAATTAATTTTTAGATTTTTTTAAAAAATGAATATTTTTTTTAAAAAGAGAAAAGAATTTTTTTAAAAATAAAAATAATAATTTATACCACTCAAAATTTAACAAATATTTTAATTAAAAATTAGACCGACGTTTAGATAAATAAAGTGTGTTGTTTTAAATATGAATGACTAATGATGAACTGATAATAGTTCGAAACATGTTTCTTGATAATAAATGTTTGGAAAAAAATTGTTCAAAACTATTGACCAAGACTAGAATCAATCTTAAGTAAACCTTTTATATTTGTTATTCTTTAAATAAAACAGACGTTACTTGTTAGACAAGACACAGTTTGTAGTAAATAAATAATTAAGTACTCAGGTCAGAACCTAAGGATCAATTAACTTTTTTGTTCCTTTTTCCTATTACCTTTTTCTTTTGTTGTTCATATTTCACACGCTGAGTAGGGCGGTGAAATATATTTTTATTCTTCAATGAGGACTTCTGAGCCTAAGAGCGAGAGGATTTTTCATAAATAATAATCATAATTAAAAAATCCAACCAGTCAGAATCGATATCACCATTTGTAATACTAAACTTTATTTTAAACTAAAATAAAAGTATTAAAAGATAAATCATTTTCTTAGTCAATTTAAATAACTTTAACCGAACACATCCACAAGCAACCTTCAACCGTTAAGGCCTAAGTATTTCAGTAAGCTCCACCTTTAATATCAACTTATTCCATCATCTTAGGAACTTAACAGTATCATTAGTACTTTTATTAGTACCTTTAGTTTTATTTTTTAAATGTACGTTTGACTCTAAATGTTTTGATTTATTATATTTTGAAATATTTTTGTCACAAATTTCACAATACCATTTTTTTTACTTTCATTTTTTATTTAAAAATTTTATTAATTTGTTTTGACAAAATTTTAATATTTCCATCCTTAGATTTTCATCTAATTTCGAGTAATTATAAATAATTTATCATTCAGATTTTTATGTTGTTCTTTTATTTTATTTTTATATGGTTCAAATGTGCAATTATATATTAACCACAATAAATCTTTAGAATAAGATTTGAAATCTTTCTCTTCTAAATTGAAATTTTTAGCTTTTAAAAATATTTCATAATATTTATTTTGTAGAAATTTATTTTCAATTTTATTTAGTTTTCATTAGATAATTTATTTAAATCGTTTCTTTTGGTTTCCAATTTATAAAAAAATTGATTTTTTCAGTTTTAAATTTTTTGATTTTTTTTTAAAAATATTTTTTACTTATTTTTTAGCACACAAAGGAGATCTTATTTGTAAACTCGTTTTTGATGAACGAATAAGCGTGTGTGCCGGGAGGTGTGTTGTGATCCCTTTCTCTTGAGTTTGACGATCTTGTGTTATTGTTATCATTGTGTGAAGTTTGTGTTATAAACACAAGTTATTGCTGTAATGATTGTTATTATTTTTGCACCACCTAAGAGTTCGAGTCTGGTTTACCTTTTGACACTTTTTTTAAAACTAGTTAGTGAACAAACCTCTCAAAATCCAGTTTGTCGCGGATAATGCATGAAGATTTGCATATGAAAGCCTATAAAGAAAGCCAAAAGTTACTGTATGCTGTGGAATATGGGTAAGAGGTGTAATTGGTTCATATTTTTTCGAAAATGCTGCAGATAAAACAGTTTCAGTAACTGAAGAGATATATCAACACATTATAGAAACATGATAGAAAAATTTTATGTATTTTTTAGCTTATATTTGATATTTAAATTGTTAATTAATTTCTTACTTGTTTTAGATCTAAAACAATTAAAAGATGCTTGATTAAGTCATTTAGAAAAGGTGTGAAAAAATTGTTTCTACGAGGCGATTCTGTAATATAATCATAATTTAATTGTGACAATTGTGATTCGATCGGTGACTCGTTGACATTGTGGTCGATAAATGACATAAGCAGCGGTTGAAAATAGATTTTAAGGTTGCTTAAAACATTGATCATAACGGGATATTGATTGCAAGCGATTGAAAAACGAACTGTGGTCGACCTGTCACGTTTCTGGCGATACAAATGTCAAATAAAAATTCCAGTTACTCGAGGAGAACCTTCATCATTGTTCGAACTGCTTCCTTTTAATCTTAAAATTACGATTCTGAACGAAATTGGTATTGATAAATTGACACGAGGTCGACCTGCTGGCGCTGACATTAGAATAAAAATAGAGAAATGGTATCGGATTGTCAATTCATTCGGTGGAGACCGTGATAAATGATCTAAATTATTAAATTATAGATTGTAATCTATTGGCAACCATTTCTTGATCCTTCTTATTTATAAAATATACGTTTTAAATGTGTTTCCTTATTTCTATTTCTGATTTATTCTAGTATGTAAAATTTTAAAATTGTGATTGAAATGTCAATTTTAAAATGAAATTGTTAGTGTTTAGAAGGTTTAACATTTTCCAGCATTTATAAAGGTCGAATTGTCTCTGATTATAATTTTAATGTAACATTTGATATTATTATTCAGTACAACCTATACCAAGTCTCTGGATAAAGAAAGATCTGACTGGCCGAAGTGTACTTTAATAAATTATTAATAACAGGAATTAGAGAATAATTTATAGTATAAACTAGATTCCTGTGAATGTTATTCAATTTAACATTTTTTTAATCTTGAAAATTTTGCACTTTACTGAATCTCCATTTGATTAGTTTAAACAAACAGCAAACGAATATATATTCTCAAGTTTAATTTAAACATCAATTATTGAAGTTATTAATGAAATTCTTTTATTATATATATTTTTTATTATAATAATATATATAATTATTATACTTATTTTCAATTTATTAGATATTCAATTTTATTGAATTATAATTTTTTTGTGTAACATCTGTTTTTATTATTAAATAAAAAACTTATATTTGTATGGATGAAGTAGTAGAACCAAGTAGACCTGGAGTTAAATCATCAAATTATTTAGAATATATCTTTGTAGAAGCAGCAAGTAAAGGTCAACTTAGAATCTTATCACGTTTGAATGGAGAACGAATTGATGTCAATTGTAGGGATGAAATAGGCAAAACTGGTCTTCACAGAGCTTGTGAAAATGGTCATTATGATATAGTTAAATACTTATTGGCTAATAAAGCTGAGAAAGATATAATAGATGGAGATCTTATTACACCGCTACACTTATGTGCTTTACACAACCACCTAAAATGTGTACAACTGCTTGTTTTTGCTGGAGCCAATATTAATGTCATGTCAAAATCTGGATGTAGACCTAAAGACTTATGTCCATATGAATCAGATATATGGTGGGTTTTAATTAACGCTGAAGATGGAAAATTACCAGATCCAACTAAATTTCCTGGACCATCTGATTTACCATTTGTTCCAAAATACTCTCTGCCAACACGCCCAGAAACTCCTGAAGATGAGAAAAAGCGGAAAGCTCAGGCTAACAAACCAAAAAAGGGGAAAAAATGATACCATTTAAATTTATTATCTTATTTAAGTTATCTTAAATAAGAAAATATTAATGAGATTCGGCATATATACAAATAACTTACAATGTAAATGATTTATTTCTTAAGATTTTACAACTTCCTAAAAAAGAAAAAACTTAAATAATATGTTCTTTTGCTTAACAATATTTCTTTAGCAGGAATCAGCATTAGCTCACAGAGAATTCCAAGTTTGATTTTTGAAAAAGCAAGTTGAATTTTAAACCTTTTTAAATACCAATATGCTGATCTCTTGATTATCGTGATCATATATATTGTTAAAATAACTGATTAATTGTATATTTATTTTTGATATGTAACAAATGATTCTAAGTAACTTCTTTCAATTAATCATGTTCATAAGACTTTAAATACAATTTACATACACCAATTAGACTTTTCAGGAAATTTAACATGAAAAGTAAAAGTTCCTTGAAAAGGATTTTTTCGGTCACATTTTTATATTCAAAATATAAATACATAACTAGGAAACAACGGACTACTTGGTCATCTATAACAAACTCTGGAAAAATATTATTTAATATTTATTATTAATATTTAACGTTGATCAATAAACGAAAATACATAGGCATTATAAATTCCACTCAGTAAGCTAAAATTAAAAATTGCCAAAATCTTTTTGAAATAACAGTTTTTAAATCACAGGAAGCGTCACTGAATTCCAGAACTCCATTGAAAATGACTACAAAATCAATGAAATAGAGCGACCAACACAATTAATTAAAATTAAAAATAATTTTGAGTTTTAATTTAATTAAAATATTTATTCATCTTTAATATATAACTCCATTTTTGGCTTAAAAATTTGATAATTTTTAAAAGAATTTTTACTTTTTAAATTGTAATTTATTTATATTTTTTCTAAATTAACAGCATTAATAATGCTTTATTTTGAAAAAATGATAAACTGAAAAGATAAGAAATAAATGTGATTTGTCACAAATAATATGTTCTAATGCTATACGCCCTTCGTAAATACACGAATGGAAAATAATTTTTCTATTTTTCACGAAGATTTTAGTCGAATGCGTTTGAGCAGGAGTCATATTAAAGCTCCAGAATTTCCATTAAGTTAATGGAAAAGGAGAGAAGAAAGGACAAAGAACTTCTTGATAAAAAAATGACAAAATATGAAAAATTTACAGATAGTTTGTTTGGTCAAATTATTAGGTTGTAACATAATTTTTCGTGATTTTGAATAATATATTAGGATTATGCATTGAAAGTGAGCCCATTTACAACATTGTTTCTTAATTTAATAAGTAATATAAATATTAAATAAACATAAAACGAAAAAGATAATTTATTCTAAATATTTTCCATCGTTAATTATAAATTTTTCCTATTTTTCAGGAAACTGGTGAATTCCTCGACAAAAGAACTCGATATTTTTGGTTTATTTGTCTTGTCTCTTCTCTTTCATAATGTTGCTTACTCGATGCTATTATTTCATTTATAGATTTTTGTAAACTATCTGGTTTTACTGGACCATTTCCCAGTGTATGAGACCGGTCAAACTCCATCAAACATATATAATGACTTTTTGGGATGCAAATCTTGTTTAATTCTGAGAGTTGCTGTGAAAGTCGAATTCAACTACTCTTTGAATACAAAGACCATATTTCATCTCCAGTCACTATTGGATGAAGAAAGCCGTCTTTGTAGCCGCATGAGCGCTCGATATCTGGGAAGATTTTGAGCTGAAAGGTTTACACAACTTTCTTTGGTTTTTTCGTTCAGACAATATGACATACAAGTACCAAGCATTTGATTATACATATTTCATTTTATGTGACGAAAGATGATGCGATTAGCAAATTAATAACTGAAAAAGATTTGAAAAAAGATGACCCAAATCTAAATAAAATAAAAATTCAAGTATGTAATAAAAATATTTTCAAAATTGTTTAGAATCTTCAATAAAGTAATGGAACATAAAGATCTGGAAGTACCGTATATACTCGAATATAAGTCGACCTCGTGTATAAGTAGAGGGAAAAATGGGAAATTCTGTGAAAAGCCATATGACTCTTATATAAGTCGAGGTAAAAATATATGTCTGTTTTCCTCTTTCGTACAATTGGAAAATAACATAAAATAACAAGGAAAAGGGTCAATCTTTTGATAGTTTATTGCAAAATAATCGTGATAATATTTATATTTTTATTTACAAACATGACATCATAGGTAACATTTATTCAAAACTACAAAATTCGGAATCCAACTCTGATTGAAGAAGTTGCAATTTCTGCTCATTAGTCATATGATCTGAATAGAAGTCGTCATCATCAAATTTTATAGAAAAAAACCTCGACTTATATTTGAGTATCTACGGTATGAACAC
>JBBMKC010235651.1:0-11210 GCA_037834085.1 Bipalium vagum | reverse complement strand
TTATTATTATTATTATTATTATTATTATTATTATTATTATTATTATTATTATTATTATTATTATTACTATTATTAAAATATTATTTTTATTAAAATCATTTATCATTAGTTATTATTAATGTATAAATAAAAAAAATTTGTTATTAATAGCAGCGCAACAACACTCTTATCTCAAATTTTTTAGAAATCATCTTAATCACAATATTTGAAAAAATTGTTTATTGAAATTCAAAAACTTACAGTCAATTATTCAATATTTAAACAATCGATAAATTGCTACTTAAATAAAATAAAGCATTTTAAACATAAAATGTAACTATTAAATTTTGAAAAAAACGGTAAAAACTTATTTGGAATGTAAAATTTCTTTATAAGATTTTTTTGAGAACAATTCTTTTGCATCACCCTAGTAATTAACTTAATTATCATTTTATAAATATCTTAATATTTTTACTATTATTATTTTAAATTTATTTCAATGATTTTTTCTTTTATTTATATAATTATTTTTACGTACTTCAAATATCAATACATTTTTCTTAGTACTATAATATTGACTGTCTTCATATTGTCCCTTAATTATTGTTTTTATTTTTAAATCAAATATGAACCATGCTGAATTTGAACACACTTTAATATGAATATATAAATTAAAAATGACTTGAAATGATTTTGAACAATGAACATTAATTAGTTAAAAAAAATATTAATCGTTATTTAAAAAACTTGAGCAATAGGAATAATATTATTTTGTTTAAATAATAAATATTAACCGCCTGTTATAATATGCAAAAGATGAGTCAGAATCGAAAAAGGAGAAAACTATTTATTTAAGAGACATAAGCTAATAGAATTCTTTGATAATGACAGAGATTAAACAAAATATATAAAAAAGGCAAACAGTAACTTCACATTGACCAGGTCTGGTTGTAATAATAATATTTCATAATAAAAAATATTTTTATAACAAAAGGATTTTCACTTGTTCAAGCAACGGGAAATATTATGCGTGGGAGGATGATCATTATGTTAAAGTTTTACATTTATTTATAATTTTATCTTCATATATTTTATACATAAATAATAAATAATATTTTAATTGCAAATTCTTGAAACGAAATAAATCAAAAATTCACAGAAAAATTACACGAACAAATTATGATTATTTTTAATATTAATTATAAAAATAATTCCAATTATGTTTTACAAGAAATAATATTTTATATTTTTCAATTTTTAGATTGGATATAATTACAACATTTTTCAACTAATTAAAGTTAATTAAACATAATACGGCTGGGGAATTTTGTTTTTGTTTTAAGAAAAACAGATTTATTTCTTAAAGAAAGTGCAACTTGTTCAGAAAAATGATTTTTCTTCTGAGGGTCCTGTTGAGAAATCGATTTTTCTTTCAGTGACAACGCAAAAAATATTCCCTTTCAAATTTAAATATCACAACCCCAAAGTCGATTGATTTATCATGGACAATTGGGAAACCGTCTGCTCCCTGTCCTCAAAGCGATTCCATTATTTGGTGTACACAAATTTTGTTTTTCCAGGATCAGATTAAAAATAATAATAAAAAAAACAATGATTGACATAAACAAAAAGAGCGATAATTAATACTATCATGGCCTAATTAATTAATAAATCAGTCAATTTGGATGTTGGGGAAGTTTTCTGTCCTGCATTCTCTGTTTGGAGAAACCTAATTTTATCAATGTCTATATTTTAATTGTAAATTAAAACCAATTAATATTTCCTTGCAGATTCCGCAATGTTACTAAGAAAACATTACTTTTTCCTGACTTGACATTTTCCCACAAATCTCCAACGAAACCAGGAGAATGGGGCACAATCACGTTGCAGAGATAAGATTGTTCAAAGAAACGACCCACACGATAATTGCGTTTTTATATGGGGGAATTATCGTAAAATAATAATGTGGAAAAATGAGAGATAATGAACGCCAGATCATCACAATCGATTGTGGGATCCGTTTTTATTTTTCCGCTATTGTGGAGGAAATTTTATTATTTTCTCTTTTTTGAAAAGATCTCAAAATTATAATGATTTTTATTTATTTGATGAAATTTAATGGAAATTTATTTAATCAATAACAAGCACAAAAATCAAACAAGAATCAATATTTCTGTAACTCTTATATTTAAATTGATTAAAATTAAAAAAAAATTTTGTTAATTAAGACTTCATGTCTCAAATTCATACTAAGCCTTTCTCCATTGTTTCGCTTATTATCATATCGATGTGGCTGTTAACATTAATCATCAATCTTTTAATAGCGTAATTTTGTTTTAATAATGAGTGGGTGTATCACACTTTCAAATAAAACTAATCTGATAATATAGTAAACAATTTTCAAAAGCTTCGAATGTTACAGAGTGTGCCATTCATAATAATAATGTTCATTTTCTACCGCTCACTAAAAAATATATAGTTTACGAAGGATAAAGTGATTGATTGCACTATCAAAAGCGGGTTTTATAAATGAAAGCAGATGACTTTTGTTCTATGTTCATGTCGCATAGAACAAGCATCGACTTTCATTGATACACATGAACAACCAAGACTCTTGTTAGGATACTTTGGTATCTCAGAAAAATGTTAATCATTTTTATAGTTGCAATTGGCTATAGGAACAAAAAAGGAAAAGCAGAAAAAACAGGCGATGAATAATGAATCGTTTATAAAAATATTAAACACAAGACCCCAAAAGATTGTCCAAAATACCAATCGAAAGCCAGTTTTCATTCAAAAAATATTCATTTGTAGTGGTATTTCATTAAGATAACGTCAGACTTCGCGTAGCACTGAGTGTGCCTCTGAGTCCTCCTGACTAATGTTTCTTCAGACAGCCATGATCTTTTTAATCCCTTGTCCCAGAGCTTAAAGGAAAATAAATCGCTCATTACAGGATATCGAAAATTCCATTTAAAAGTACATCACTCAACAGACCACATATTTCTTTCTAATGACGACTTTAAGTTACTCGATCCGTGAAAAGATTGTCAAATATAAATAAATAATATAATATTAATTTGTTTGCTTTAAGAGATTTCTTTTACTTTTTCTTTAAGACCGAATGAAGTTTTCGCTCAACTTCATTTGTTTAAAATTAATTTTAAAAAATTTTACGAAAAATTATTTAATTTTAATAAAACAAACTTTGGTAAATTTATAAAAGAAAATAATATATCAAACATTAAAAATTTTCAATAAAATATTTTCTAAAAAAAATTAAAATAATTTCTCATTCATTTTTCATAATTTTTTTTAAATATTATAGTTATTTTTTATCATTATTAATTATCAATAAAATCAATATTTTTTATTAATTTTTATTTTCATTGTAATAATGATTATTGTTACACAATTAAGAATTGTTATTGATATTATTATCCTTTTCTGTTAAAAATTGAATTAAACTATAATAAATTGAAAAAATAAAATAAAATAATATTAATAAAATAAATAAATACGATTTAAGAAGCTTCATTTCTTCTTTTCCTATAAACTTACAATTGTTTTAATTGTACCTCGTGAATTAAAAAAAATCAAAGAGTACATTAACAAAAGAAAAATATTTTTTTTACTACCACAATAATAAAGTTAAATAAATTTCAAATTAATAAAATTCTGAAAATTGAATTTTTTCACTTAAATTAATATAAAATGGATAAATTTTGAAAAGATGATATTAAATATGCCGCAAATTCAATTACAGGAGTTATGATTAATCATGTCCCAATTTAAAGTTACTAAATATAATTTGATCAAAGTATGGGAAATATTATATATTTATGAAATGAAATAAAATTCGAAAAATTATTCAAATAATAATGCCATTAAAATATTTAAAAATAATAAGAATAAATAATAATAATAAGAATAATAATAATAATAATTTTTTATCAATTTTGAGCAGATTTTATGGACACTGATTTGCCGCCTTCAACTTCACATATTTTCTTTGCAGCATCTATGGCTCTGAAATTCTGTTTCCAGTAATGTTTCAGAAGTATACGGATTGCCAATTTATCCATGCTTTTTTTCTGAATAAATATACATACATAAACCACAAATACGTAATATAACTAAAAGTATCTTACGCGTCTCTTTCTCAGCTTTCAAATGGTGTGAAACTTGTTAATATTTAAACAAATAATATATTTAAAAATTGCTTTTAACGTTTATATAGAAAAAACTTATGAATCAACCCAATAAAATACTTTAAATGAGGAAGATATAAAACTTTTATCAACACAACTTGTAAAATAATAACTGATGATTGAATTTATATAATAAACTTTCTATTTCAAATTTCTATTTTCTTTTATTGGAAATAACAATTCCATAATTATTATAGTTATATTTTTAATTATGAAATATCTTAATTAAATAATATTTATAATAATAAAATAATATTAATCGGTTAAATTAAAAATAATATATTATTTTATATAATTTTTTTATTTTATTAAATAAAAATAACAATTCCATAGTCCTGTTACCATAATTTTATTTATTAAATATTATAAATAAATAATATTTAAAATTATATAAAAATATTTAATGATTGAAGTTTTGAATAAATATTATATTAAATTTTATTTTTTATTTTCTTTTAATTGGAAATAACGATTCCATAATTATTATTTCTTTAATTTTAATTATAAATATTATCTCCGCCTTTTAATCAACAATAACGAGATTTGCTAAAAGAACACTAAAATCTAATCATGATTGATTAAAAAAGAAAAGTGCGGAATTGAGATGGAGAACTCAGGGCAAAGTAATTAATTTTAATTTAATTAAATATTGGTTGAGAATCCAATAAATCAATTTTAATTATTATATCAAACCGCCTTTTATGAAATAAAGAAATTAATGTGAAAAATGAGAATTATTTTCTGTAACAGATAAATAAATAAAATCAAGTTAGAATAAATGAATAAAATTAATTTTAATAAAAAAAGATAAATCAGTGATAATTTATTTAGAAAAAATAAAAAAATTATCTTTCTATGTTCATCATTGCACGAAAACTGATAATTATGAACTCTCGTTGTAAAATTGTAATATTGCGAAAATGGTTAATTTTTATTATTTTCTTAAAAAAATCTTTTATAAAATGTTATTAAATATTATTTTATTTTATTTTATTTTGAGAAATATAAACAATTTATTTTGCGAAATATTATCAACTTTTTAAATTAGATTTTTTTATTACTCATAATTTAAAAGTAATCATCTTTAAATAAATAAAGTTGGTTTGAAATTTTATTTATTTTTATTTTATTTCAGAATTTTATTTACCAAGCATCACCACTGCATTTTTCTAATGAGTACAGCCTCATATTCATGTTAGTTTTCTTTGACCGTTTAATCAAATATCTCTTACTTGTATGATTTTTTTGTTTTAATGTATTAAACATTACTAATAGTTAAAAATGTATATTTGAAATAAAACATTTATAATAAGAGGAGTTCATTATTTCAAATCTTATCAAAATTAAAAATCTGGTTGTTAAACAAAAAAGAAAAACGATTTTTTTTAATAGATAATATTTATTGACAATTCCTCTTTAAAGTCATTTTTCACATTTAATTCCTGGCCTGTCCTCTTTATTTTCCACGTTCATATTAACGTGAAGTTGAAAAACGGAAAGCCTCGAAGTTTGCGACTGATTACCATCTCCAGGTATATCAGATCTTTGATAGTCTAAGACATTATAAAAGGTCGTAAACCTCATTTGTAAATGACCATTCAAATCGTATTCTTTTGTGAACATTTGCACTTCATCATTCTTTTCTCAATGGCATCCTATCGACTTCGGACTGTACATAAATTTTGGATATGTACATATTTTATTTTTTAGAAATACGTTTTCTTGCCCATGATTCCACATTCACAACTTACATTGACCATTATTTTGCATAAGTGCCATCACAGAGATTTATCAATATGTTTTGCTAGAGATGTCCAGCCATTGTATCCTTCAAATAATATTATATATAATATATAATTGGATATAAAATATCATAACTTTCTATAAAAAATGACTGGTGTTTTTACAATTCTCATTAAGGTATAAAATATAGTCACCGTTAGCTTTCACGGGCCATACAATCGCGGATACCGGAATTTACAACTTCCCACAATTGTAGTTAAACTGGTCAATTTTCTTCACATCGATGATCAATTTCTTTTTATATATTATTCGATCCAACTTGATGCAGGTTGTCTTCGGACCTTGTATGGCTTTAACTGTAGATTGAGCTTATCCAATTGATATTCCAGTTTAGGTAGCCAATTTTTTTACAGTCACCCTTTTTTCCCTTTGATCAATTGTTTTACAGTTTGTATTGCTCTACTTGTTTTGACATCTTTTTTTCCTGGTGACTCCTTGAGTTCACAATAGAATCATTTTCCGTGATCATTTTGCACAATTGTTTGATGGTTGGAAATGATAGAATTCCTTCCAATTCTTGGAATATTTAAAAGGAGATATTTCCATTTTACTGCTTGGTAAAACAATATTTTGTACTTCCAACGATTTCATCTCTAAAGGTTTTGAACATTTAAATATAAAAATAATCTTTTGTTTACCTGTACTATATGACAAGCCTTTCAGTTAATCGTGTTTAGATTGGGATAAAATATAATTATGTTGTTTTACCAGGCACAACTTATAGCTTTGTACGTATTGGATCCAAGCGTGTACTTTTCATAACTGATTTCTATTGCTGCCTCACCAGCTTCAATGAATCAAATATTGCCAGCCATTAAATGATTTGAGCCAGTGTCACCATTGCTTAAAAAGTATAAATTAACTAAAAATAGTTTGTTAATTCCCGGAATCAATGACATACATATTTCATTATATGAAAAATCTTTATACCAACAGATTGATTATTGATTTTCTATTGTTTTATCAAAATAGCGAAGGGACTACACACTCACCCTGTTTATGTTACTTAAGGAAAACTTAATCATTCATTGATTATTGCTTTCTCCATTTTGTGAATTATTTCCGTATATCCTTTTGTATCCTTCATAATTCATTTTCATTCTCCAAATTTTTTCTTTGCAAATACCAACGTGATCTAGTACTCAACTTGTTGTACTTTTTAATAATGCTCGTTAATTAGAATCTTATATGACATGTTTCCCCTAAAAATAAATAAAATACTACATCCATGACTCTGAAATTCATAAATAATATCCGATCGCAATTTGCTTTGGAGACGCAATTTTGACTTTTAAAAGTACTGAATTTCACCGCTAGTTGTACATTTAAAACGTAAAGAAAGCACGAATGACAATGAATTTTGTGTAGTAATGGGTAATTTGCTTAACTTTTATTACATAATTGAAGAACATTTTTAAGAAAATATTGATCAGATCTACTAAAGTCGATAATTGAGTGTATGGATAACTTCGTCGATGAAATGTCAATAATCCAACAGAATTCTTAAATTATAAAAAAAATATTCTCTTATAAATGAATATATTCCTACATAGCCAGGAGTATGTATATGAAGAAACTAGGAATAATGAAATCTAAAATCATACTGGTCATTTCTAATACTAAGTTGTACTATAGTATAAATCTCACAAGGAAAAATAAGAATTTGATCCTTTGGAAAGAAAGACCTTTAAAGGATTATATTATTTAAATTGATTCTCAACACAATGGACTTATAGAAAAGGTCCAAAAGTACTTAACAGTGAAGTATGAGCAGATGTTATATTTTCGGTTCAAAGAGACACGATAATATATTTTAATCTTTATATCAATTAAAACAAATTATAAAAACAGTTAATTTCAGAAGCGCCTTTACAGAATTAGGTAAACTTAGAGTTCAATCTTGTAAAAATGACATTGGAAGCAATGATCAGCAAGATTAAAATATTTCGGGACGATTAATATATAAATAAATAATTAACCATTATGATTTGTCTGAAGATTGTCTAAGCTGAACCATAAAGTTGACCGCATATCCAAATAGATTTGGTGGAAATAAATTTTAGGAAAAGTAAAATAATAAAAAATCCACAGAAAACCAGTGGACTTATAATATTATACTCATTCATATCATGGGCTTCTACAACACCATAAGGAATAAAAAGTAAAAGAAGTAACATTTCCAATGATATCGTAAAACCATTATTAAATTATACAGAATCAAATCAATATTTGGTTTTGAATTGTTGATTTGTAAGAACATATTAAAATGAACGAAGAATTGAAATTCGAAAGGAAAAATCAGGAGACTGAAACAGAGCTAGAGCTTTCCCTTTCTGAAGTTGTTGATGGACCAGGCAATGTTTGGACTAATATTATTGTGACTCTCGGCAAAGTTGCCATCCTCATCAATTGATCACTGTAGTGTGATATCGTAATTTGTAACAAAGACCACGTGAGTGTTTCACTAGGCTTCCAAAATAATAATTTACCGCTTTATGAACTTCCTCTGTTGTGGAAAAGCGATTTCCCTAAAGAAAAAGTTTCAATTTTGGGAACAGGTGAAAGTTAGACGGACCCAAAAAGGTTAAGAAGTTTGTACTTTAATTCATTGATTTTTGCTATTGTAATTAATGCCTAATGCTGTCTCGTTTACATCAAAAAGTTATTAAAACACGACCTGCACTAGCTAATAAGAAAGAAGTTATTCTACAATTCGATAATATCAGACTTCGTGTAGCAATGACTACGAGATGAAAATTTATAAAACTTTACCAGGACGTTTTGGTTCTTCCACAGTCCACCTCCTTTAGATTTTCACCTGCAACAATTTTGAATGATAAATGGTTTTCTATGAGAGAATTTAATTGTCTTCCAGAAAAATTGATAATCATTGTGATAATCGTGCAAATTATTTTACTGAATAAAAATACTTGGTGATTCTGTAAATTTATAGAAAATTTTCATATAAAATACGAAATTACTTTCTTGTCCTCCCAAGATTATTTTTTATCAAAAGTTTCCGTGATTTTGATAGTCTAATTTTCTTTTATCGAAATAAATATTTTTAATGACAATTCTTAAAAAATTGATTTAATCATTGATATTTTACTGTCAAACAGTATTTCTAACTTTGTTTAAATAAACATATAAAGGCGTTTATTTAAATTTATAATTGTAGTAAAATGAATGTAAAATATTTGTTTTTCGAGATTTGATACGTCAATATTGAAAATCGAGATTTATTATTGCTGTCACGTAGCATTAATTTATCATTAACATTCCTTCACATGCTACAATGATTGTAACATCGAAAGACACCATTAATCATCACCGGAGAAAACTTGGATAAAACGATAAGCGACCTAAAGTAGATCCGTGTGTGTTATTGGAACGTGAAGCTCAAAGACGCTTGGAAATCTGTGAAACCTTAGAGATGACCGCTTGTGGCTTCACTGTGTTACTTCAGATAAGAAATGGATCTATTTTATTACACAAAAGAAAAGTAAAAAAAAGTCACTGGACATGTTTGACGCGGGAGAAATTTACTACATTTAGTGGGATTGAACTTTTACCTCATCCTCTTTCTATGCTTGACCTGGTACTCTCAGATTTTGTACTTTTTAGATTGATGGAACACCTTTTGAGAGGACATCGGCTTATTAATCTTGAAAAAGTAGAGAAATTTTGGAGGACGTTCTTTGGTTCAAAGACTAAAGAATGATACATTGAACAAATAAAAGTCTTATCAAAAAATGGGAAAATGTTCTACATAATAACGGTTCTTATTCTTAAAAATAATAAATTTTATTTTTTGTTATTTTTTCATTATGGTTTGTCTGAATTTTGAATTCTCGGAAACTTTTGATACCACTTCAATATAATAAAACGATAATTAAATGGTTCCAGTCATTTTTTTGTGTCTCATTGTACAATGTCTTTTATAATTAATTTAAAATGGTTCGAATGCATTCCCAAATATGACCATTATATTACCTGCATTGGCAAAATAGGAAAACGTAGAGTCCTTGTAAATTCCCTATAGACCTAGTTTATTATCTTTACATAAAGAAGGAAAGAATTGATGACAGTTTTAATAAAAAACTTCTAGTCTTTGGATAATTAAAGACTTGATAAGCCGAGAGACATTTTAATTTTATTAATAAAAGACCTCTAGCTTCATAATCTATCCAAATCAATAATTTCCTGCATCAGGCCAATACCGATGGAGGCCATTAGAACAATGATTTCCTTTTTAAAAAGATGATAGTGATTACAAAGAACAACCTCTTTTATCTGGCGTCAGTACTACTCATAATAGTTCGAGATGATAGTGAAAATTTCTAAAATATTATTTTTATGGTCCATAAATAGGCTTACGGAATAAATAAAACTCTCCAAACTCATTTTCTTTTTTTCTCTTTTTTATAATAGCAGTTCCCTTCTGTTATATAGACATTATTGGGATGGAGACATCAAATAAGTACTTTTTAATTTATTTATATGATTTTATCAAGATTACTTTCTATTATATATAATATAACCGTAACAGGGAAAGGCCTAAGGTAATAACAATCTAAATATTCCAATGAAATCTCAAGTTATCCTTAATCCTTATTATCATCTTATTCAAATTTTCATCTTATATAGTCCTTAAAAAATCCAATAATGTGGAGTTATCGGAAAGACGATAAAATTATATAAAGAAAAATAATAATAATAAATATAAAAATATTTTTAAATTATTTTGTGTAAGTTCTTAAAAGGGGTAATTGAAATAAAGTCTCCAATCAAAGAACTCGCTGTTGTGAAATCTGCTCCGGATTTTAGTGAAACATATAATTCGATGAGAAATGGATATTGTTTGAAAACCAATGACGATCTCCTCTACTAATTCCAAGACTAATGACTGACTCGAAACTTTATTTTAAAACACATAACTCAAGGTCAATTCATCACATTATCTTTGTTTTAATAATAGTAATTTACAAGTCCATTTTTAATGATTCAATAAAATTTCGGATAATTTTTTTACCTAAAAGTAACAATGATTTTAATGACCTACAGAAATACCGATGTATTTTTTCTGATCTACAAAATTACCTATGTTGTTTTTTTGACATACAATAATAAACCAATGTCAATTGATAGGTTGAATGGATTCTTCCCCTAAATTATTCATTAAATGCAAAACACTAACTACTTTTTAAAAACTGTTTA
>JBBMKC010235640.1:0-11210 GCA_037834085.1 Bipalium vagum | reverse complement strand
TTGGTGGAAAATCACTTGTTTTCGGTTTATCAAACTGCTCCGGTTTTCCTTCATAATGGCATGAACTCTTCTTAACATATCACAATAGACACCAGAATTAATGATAAACTCTTGATAAATAATTCCATGAGAGTCCCACAAAATGCATAAAAGAACCTTGTTTCGTGTAGATTGATTTTTTCAATTTTTGCGGAGGCTCTCCTTTCAAGGACCAAGATCTTCGTCTGGTTATGTTATCATGATAGATTCACTTTTCATCGCAAAAGGATCATTTCGGTTTCTTTCGAGAAGTCTTGAACAAATTTCTATGCGATGCAACTTGGTTTTTTCAGCTAGTTGGTAGGGAACCCGTTTGTCAAGTTTACAAGTGAATCCTAACGCTTTCAGTCGATTTCTTATGGCTGTATCGATTATATTTAACTCAGAGGCGATTTGTTTAGCACTAATTGATCTACTTTGTTCAAGAAGGTCCATAATTTGATAATCCTCCAAATCTTTTGGCCTTCAAGACCTCTCTTTGTCTTCCAATGAAAAATCGCCACTATTGAAATTTTTGAACCAATTTTGCACTGTTCGCAGTTGCATTGTTCCTTTAGGAAGCACGTCGTTAAGTTTTGAGACAGTTTCATTTGTGCTTGTGTTTCCATTTGTAATAAATAATTGCTCAAATTTGTGATTTGCCCATCGAACTTTTGGAGCACCTATTCCAGAGGATAATGGTGCATAACATTAATTATACAGTAAATTTGAAACTCACATGTTTAAGCAGCGAACTAAAAAAAAGAAAATTTAAATCGGTAGATAAATGAGAATCCCAGGGGCTAACAAATTTAAACAAATGAAAAAACGAAAAAACTTAGTTCGTTACCTGATATTTTTAATCATGTGAAATGTCTCAGTGCACTGTTACCAAACTTAAAATAAAACATTGACTTGTAGCAATGTTGCATTTTTTGTAACAATATAAAATTAACAATCCGTAAAAGTATTCTCTAGAACCAACGAGACACAAGAATTCGTAACTGGAGACCACGTACTTAGAATGAAATTACTCATTAAGAAATGTCACCACCATTATTGTTTTATTAAGATCTTTTCCGAGTTTGAATTAAAATTGATAACATTGAGCCTTTCATCACTCAGTTATTATATCAGGAATTTATTTGTGCTGTTATAATTTATTTTGACTTCGCAAATTACTAAAATCTCATTAAAATAATAAAAATTACATCGAAATATAGTTTAACTGAAATTTCTCTTACCTTTAATTTAGTCCAGTAAGTCAAATTTTTTAATTATCAGAATATCAAAAAAGATAAAGGTTCGTGATATCATGATACAACTCAATTTGAAAGAAATGTACAAGAGGGTGAGAATTGAAAGGGATACATTTTACTATTTGATAATGATAAATAGTACAAACATATTGCAGGTAGCATATTATGAATCCTAATTATATCAATGTTTGTAGATGTATGATGGGATAAAATGATCTGAGTAGTGAATAATTGAAATCACTTTCTTATGTTCACACAAAATTATTTAATAAAAGACTTTTTCTTTAATGAATATCCAACTTCTTTTTCAGCCATGGTTATTTATTACTCTGGGTTTTGTTTTTGAACTTCTCTAAATGAATACTTGGATCCACAACATAAACATTCGTACCATACTGATCTCAAAGAGCCAGGTTCTTACACTATATAAACCGTATTGCATTTATGCGATAAAATGCAATGATTCAAATAAAATCATGAGCAAATTTTTCCATTTGAAGAATTTTTTGGAGAGATTTTATTCTTGTTCTAAATAAAAAAATATTAAAACCATTTCATTATCAAACCGACCTGTGTGGCTAAAACATTTATAAAGCTTTTTCAATCAACTGGTTCCATGAATTTATCTATTATGACTATTTTGATATTTATTAATGAGTTTTTTGTCTTATAAACATATTTTCTCATTACAAATAATGTCTCAAACCACTATCAAAACAATATATTTAACCAATTGATAGAAAAACAACCTTTCACCAGGATTCCCGGGGAATCTTGGTAAAATGTTTTATAATTTATTATTTATGAAAACCTTCATTTTAAAAATAATTTTTCTACTGTTTTTTCTTATTTACTGTTAATTTTATTAGAATAAATCAATAACAATATTCTCACAACAACCACAACATTTAAAAATAGACTAAGAGCTTGAATACAACCTATTACATGCATTAGGCAGAAAGGTATACAGAAGAAATTTATGATGGGAGACGCCGTATATAAATGTAAATTCTGAAATAAGCATTTATTCAGTTTGAAACCACAAAAAATATTGTCTAGCCGAAAAATCAAATGTCAACAAAATTCAGAAAAATACCATAAATTATCATTTATGTATTAAATCATTTTCATAGGTTGTGTTACAACGAATTTGATTGGTGGAAAATAAAGAAGAAATAAAACAATTTTTAGATTTTTATCGTTTTAATTATCACGAGATTTTGCTATCCTCTTGTCGATTTGAAATTAAGTCCTGGATTATCATGTCGAACTTGGAAGGGGAAAAATGAAAAGGTTTTGGAATAAACTATTTTATATTTCACTCATTTCCATCATTTCTTATAATGAAATCAAATGCAATAGACTAAGACAATCGTCAGAAACCGTAGAGTTAATGACATGTGTTAATCAAGTAATTATTGTGAACAAAACGATGAAGGGAAAATTTTACTGCCCAGAACCTGGACAGAGTAAATCATTATATCATTGCTGTGGTAATATTGGAGAGCAATACTGTTGTGATCCTCAAGACACGTTAGTTTTCTTTGTTAATTATTAATTTTTATCAATTAATGTTTGATAAATTAGGTTAATTATGATGTTTAAAAATTTAGGTTATGCGAAGACAAAGTATCACTATGTTGGATAAGTAATCTTAAATTTAATTTATCAATATTCATTAAAGCAATATATTAATATTAATAATAATAATTTTTATTAGATCATTGGATAAAATATTACTACTAAATATAAAATAAAATAAAATAAATATAAAATATTACTACTACTACTATTAACAATAATAATTTTTATTATATCATTTTAGTCTCGTTTCAGTGAAGTACTAATAATATATGCATCGATTTTAGTTACAGATAACTCATGTTTTCTTCATGTTTTCTTCATGTTTTCTTCTTTGACTTACATTATATATAATTATATGTATTTTTAGAAATAAATTAATTTTCATATTTAACGTTACGCTGATAGATAACGTCGTAATGTTTTCAAAATTAAAATTAATTTGATTTTTTTTTAATTAAAAGATAATTATTCGCCTTACAATAAAATTACAAGGCCTAATTTAATTAAGGTTGAAAATGATTTTTTTAAATAAAAATTATTTTAATATTAAAACAAAGACAAATAAGAAGTTAAGAAAAAATGAATGAAATGAGAATGAAAATTGACGTTTTTAAAACAAAAATCTCTCAATCTCTCTCATTACTTGAAACATACTTCATTTCGGTTGGTCTTGGTAAATATTCCTTTTATCCACTTCTCGGGGTTTGTTATACTTTTAATTTTAAATAAAAATATTTTATTTATTTTGAGCATTATAATATTAATTACTTATATTTAATATTTATTTATTTTTATAATATATTATTTATTTATTTAATTTAATATCCACATTTAAAAGAAAACCTTTTTAAGTTCATTTAAGGAAAAAAAGTGTAAAAGAGGAAATATTTTTTAAAAAGTTTTTGAAGATTTTTATTGTTACCCTTCCAAGTAATGCCGAATTATTATTTGAAAGTGTTTCTTCACCTCATCGATCTTACACTACCTTAATGTGACAAAACGTTTATTAATAAAATTTATTTGATGAATTTATTTCCCATTGTTCTATTATATTTTTCTATTTAACAATTGGAGTTTTGATCCTCATTTTGATATAATTTTCCTTGATACTTTGTGATTTAATAAAGTCTCTCTTATCGAGAATCAAATCTTTTTGAAAAAAATTGTTACCAAGGAAAAATTGTAACCAAGGCAAAATCACTGGCAGAGTTCGTCAAAGAAATGCAACAGAGCCTAGATCGAAAGCAAGACTCATCTCACTTCCTTTTTACTTTTTCTCTTTCAAGTTTTACTTGAGATTTCTCAAATAACAAATTTATAAGAAGATCATAATCATCCCCACCAAAAATGATCTAATCCACATTTAATCCAGACATTTTCATTCGTAAATAATTCTTTCTATGATTTAAGTTTTAAGATTAAGAGTTTTTGTTATTTTTCCAATTATTTGTAGAATGAAACACTTAATTAATTATTTATTTTTTGCCACTATATCCAAAAATGTTTAGTAAAAATAAGAAAAAATAATTTTATAAAAATAAAAAGAAATTAAAATATTTTAAAATATCTCAATAGTGTTTTAAAAAACCTTAGTACCATTACACTGTATATATTTCTCCCAACGAGTCTCAACCAATGTCTTTAAATCTTCATTGGAGATGGAAGATTTTCGTGTTGAAGATCTTCATCTCCAACCTAAGATCTCTGAAACCAGCTTCGAGCGCTACATTCACTAGTGATGCGTTCTCCAAATATGCGATTCAGATTTCGAGCGGTTTGTGCAGCATTATCACCCATTTTGTATTCATAAAGGAACACTACTCTAATTTGGATGTCGTTCAACTCGTTTTCAAATGCCTAAAAATTTTTAGATAATTCTCTTTATTAAAAGTTTTGTTGACTTACCTTTCTAAAAAATTTGCTTTAAGATATAAACAAATTTATATAAATAAGAAAGTTTCATTTAGTAATTCATAATGCAAAAATGAAGTCATAAAAACCCCATTAATTTCTTTACAACCTAATACTTCAATTTAAACTAAAAGTAAAATATATATAACCTGATCCAATTAATATACACCCTACTTCATATAAGTAAATTTTGAAAAGGTTATAATCGGCTCATTTAAATTATAAATAATTATTTTTAGGAAATATTATTTGAAAGAGGTTTATTAAAACAAAGTTCATATCATACCATTTGTATGGTTCAACTTAAAATAAATACCTTTTTCAAATATCTAAAATAAATATACGAGGGTGGTTCAATAATTAAAGACACGAACTTAATACTTACATAATACATAAAGACAATCGTTTATAAAGAGAAAACTTAAAATTATTTTGTTTAAGTTAATTAAATCTCATTAACTGATAACAAGTCCATTTGAAAAGTCCGACATACTTGAACAACGATCAGTGATCCGGTCTTTGATTGCCGAAGGGTAAAAAACCAGTGGATATTTATACTCGAATTTCCAAAAAATATGGGAAAAGTTGTATGAATAGGAGGAAATGATAAAAATGGATCGAAAAATTTAAAGACGAGCGAACTTCATTGAACGATGAGTACCGTTGTGGGCGTCCAGCTGAAGTTTCAACTTCAGCTCTTGAAACTCTTATTGAACCACTTATGGTAGAAGACAGACGGATTATAGTGAGGATTGTAGCTGAAAAATTACAAGTGCTTGTAAAGCTAATGAAGATATTACCATAAGGTGAAATACCATAAAACAATTGCGAGATGGGTCCCCAGACAATTACCAGATGACAACAAACAGACAAGACTTCGAATTTGCACAGAGCTGAAACACCGATATAAGCAGGAAGGTAATGCGTATTTGGTCAGTATTGTGACGAGACACGGATTCATCACTATCAACTGGAATCTAAAAAACACAGCATGTAATGGAGGCATTCAAACACACCGGCCAAGAAAATTTTTCGAACTCAATCATCAGCAGGAAAATTCATAATGACAATCTTTTGGGATTTAATGGACCCGGTTTTTGCCGGTTTTCTAGAAGACCAGTCGACAATAAATATCACATACTACTGTGACATGCTCATAAAGAAAGTGAAGTCAGCAATATTGAAAAATCGCTGTGGATATCAACGCAGAGGCATCATTTTGCTTCTCGATAATGCAAGGCCTCATACGGCTCAGAAAACTCGAGAAACCTTTGATAAATACATTGGTATCTATTGCCTCATTCTCCATACAGCCTTGACCTGGCTCCATTGGATTTTCATTTGTTTGGTCCACTCAAGGATTACTTACGAGGTCAGAAGTTTATTAACAATAATCATGTCAAAGAAAATGTGCTAAATTGGCTCTGAGGTCAAAATAAAACATTCTTTGCAGCCAGTCTAAGTAAACTTATTCACAAAAAGGACAAATGTATAATTGTTTGTGGAGATTATATTGAAAAGTAATCACAATTTCACATTGATTAAATAAAGTGTTTTATCTCTATATTAATTTGTGTCTTTAATTATTGAACCACCCTCGTATATAATTTATAAATGATTATTATAATAATAAATTTTAACATTAATTGATCAACGAGGGATGCTGAATACTTTTCCATAATGCAAAAGATATGTCCTTTATGGATATTATAATTAATGATTTATCCATTAAGAATCAAAGTAAAACTATAATCATTATTTTCGTTCACCACGGACTTTGGATAATCTGTTGAGTTTTCTATTCATTTAAAATTTTTGATCTTCCTCATTCTAACAGAATAAAAGAGTTCGATGCTAATGAAATGCAGTCTAAGAGCGAAGCATTTATAGAAAACTGATTCTATTTCCATTTATGGCTGCATAAAGCATTTTTAGTATTCCAAATTCCTAAATTGCTTTAAATATTTGTTTAATCGGATTCATCATTAAAAACTTTATAATTTTCAGCTGAGATTTGATATTAGATTTACAACAGACGATTTGATTTTTTAACACTAGAAGGACCAAAAAAGTAAGATACCGATAAGGACCACTTACATCAATTGATTTAATTTTATAAAAATTACTAAAAAAAAAAAACTATTAAAAAACAGTACTAAAGACGCATGTTTCCAAATTGTTTATTAACATATTTAGATAGTTGATTATACGAAACATTTGGGACAAGCAGTTTTTCTTCGTGAAAAACGACAATCGAAGGCCTCGGTCCTCCTAGTGTCAAGAATTTTTGTTTACTTTTTTCCTTTATTATTAAGTCAGTTTCTAAAATTTTCATTTTTTTCATCATACCTTCTCCATAATCAAAATATTTACTCCAAAATACAGTTTTTTAAACATTTTATATTGGCATTTATAAAAGGAATTCCACTAAAGTTTCAAATATGTAATTTCGTATTTCCACAGAAAATCGTAAATATACCAATAAAGATGTGCTTGATGAGTATCATATCTTTGCAGATGTTTATGGCCATGCTATTGTTCATCACATTAAGCATTCTTTGAAAGCAGTCACATTTGCATGCACCAGTACCATAGAATCAATTTATCAGAAGCCAAAAAATAAATTATCTTCATAAATATGGTACTCATCGATCACATCTTTATTCGTGTTATTATTTATTTCCGAATTTTTGTGCTAATACGAATTCAAAAATCTCCGTTATGCTTATAACAATTTTTTGGTTTTGCGGTAACTATTTTGTTGACAGGGTATAGCGAGAAAATTCCCTAAATTTGTGGGTATTGAATTGAATTTTTTATTCATAATTTAAATATTGAGAACAGAAAAAATAAATTCCTTTAATACATTTAAAACAGAATTGTAACTAATGATGAAAAATGGATAACCTAGAGAAAAATGTCAAAGGAAAACGTTGTTGGACAGATCATAAAGGGGATTACGTCCAAAGAAAGTTCTTAAATCTGTCTGGTTGAATATCTAGGTGATCATTCATTTAGGAATATTGGATCCTAATCAGCCAATCAATAAACAGCTACATTTAAGCACTGATTTAATGGAAAAGTGACTTAAACTAGTAAAGATCAACTTTTACTGCACCACGATATCGGTAGATTGAACCAAGCTGGAATAATTCTTCAGCAATTACTGAATATAAATAGAAACGTCTTTGGATCCCCTTTATTCTCTAGGCTTAGCGCCAAGTGATTTTCGTCTATTTTGTCTGGAAAGCAATCTCTCATCCGAGAGATGAAATGAAAATAGAGATGTCTGAGATCTCTGTTGCTTTAGATTCGGTGTCCTTTGAAAAATATGGTAATATAACTCGTCTGGTAACAAGATGTTAAAAGACTGTGGAAATAATTGAAGATCTATCCTCGATTGAAACATAATAATTTTTACATTATTTTATTTATATTTTATATACATTTACAAAATGCTGAATTTTTGAACTGACCAAATATTTTCTTAAGAATTTGTATTATTTTCTTCATGTTTTTGCCATTGTCGTGATATATAAAAAACTTTGTTTATAATAAAATGATTGGTCCTTAAAATGAGAAAATAAAAATAATTATATATATTTCTATATATTTTTTATATATTTGTTTCCTTTTAATTTCAAGAAATCCAGGAAATATTTTCACTTGAATAAGTGAACTGGAACGCTTTCACTTTTCATTTACAGATGAGAACATGGAAGTTATTTCTGAAATTCCCTCGGCATTAATGGATTATTTACAAAAATAATCTTATTAGAAATAAATTTAAAACTATTTAATTTAAATTTCTTTTTAATTTTTTTTTCTTTTTTATTAAAGATGGTGTGGAATTTAAACTGCCATATTTTACCGTAGCCTTTGATTTTTGTTTTAATTTTCAATTTTCAACATTCTTTTAATTTTGTATTAATATTTCTACATTAATCAATACTTTATATAATGTTGAAAGTTTTGTTTTAAAGTAAATATCCATTTTTATGAATCTTTAATTGTTGTCTCACATATTTTCACAAAAGATGGTTAACCGAGTGATACATTTCCTTCACAGTTCAAGTTTTGCCAAAAATTATCTACCTTAGAATTCATGGGTAAACTATTCTGTATTAAAGTCCACGATAAAGGATACCACACTAAACTACCTGACAATCATTGATGACGGAAAAAGTAAATGATGAATTAAACAACCATAGGCAACATTAAAACATTTATTTTAATAATATTTACATTATTAATATTATTAATAATATTTATATTATTGACATGTATCATTATAATAATTTTTAATTAGTGATGAATATCACGAAAAAATTAGGACATGAACAAATTATTGGATTAAAAAATCGCGATAATTAATTTTTTTCTTGTTTTTCCTGTTTTTCTCATTTTATTTGATTAAAATTTTCGTTTGTAACTCGTTTGATTATGTATTTTTTCCACTTCATTGACTACAGACTTTCGGTCATTTTTATTATAATTGAAAAAATTATTAATGAATGGTGATCGACTGTGTCATGTCTTTTAAGGCAAGTGAAAGTGAAAATTGAGATTAATAAAATCAAAGGTTTCAGTCAACGTACATTGTTAGTTCTACTAGAACCAGAAAACATGGAAAATCTGAGTTGATTCAGTTTCTTATTCGAAACAGGAAACTCCAGGAGTGAATAAATAATAATAAAATCCATTTTTACGATTTTTGCCATCTTATTTATTTATATTTTTTTCATAAAATAGGACTTCAATTTAATTAATGTTCCTTTATTAGATAAAACGGGTGAAAGATAGTTTTCACCTCAAATAACATTTCAGTCTAGACCCGTAATGATATTAATTAATTAAAGATTAATATACATTTTTAAGAACAAACAAGAAAACTTAAAACCTTTTTCAGGTTTGCTATATTAATTGATATATTTCATTTTGCAATCCTTTTATGATTGAAACGAAAATGAATTATCAATAATATATCATTTTTGTAACAATTAATTATAGAAATGATAAATAATATAATAAAATAATTATATTATAATATAAGTAATATAATAATTATAATATAATACAATATCAGGTTGAACAGAAAGTTCTTACCGATTTTTAATATTTAACATCATGAACTCAAAGAAAAAGAAATTTGATAGTATTTCTATATGCTCCTCCTTACTTCTGCGAAATAAAAAACAGCCATTTTTGATCGATTTATAACAGGAGATGAATAATGGATTTTTTGCAGTAATGTCACGCTTAAAAGAGTCTGTCTTATCGGTTAAGGTTAAATATAAAACACCTTAAAATTATTGAAATAATAATTTAAAATATAATATTATTATTAAATCACAATATCAGAGTCTTTATATTTTCTTTTGATAAAGAAATTCGGCAATATACTCATCAAAATTTTGTCTATTTCTATAAGAATTAGACCTTAGGAAAAAATTTCAACTTCATCCACAAAGTTTCAAATAATTGTATGTGGACACCTGTTTGAGGATCTACAAAATTTGAATGATTAACAGTTAGATAAATAGTTAAGTTTCCTATATTTAACTTTAACTGTCTTATCAGACGAACCAGCTCCTATCACGTTAAAATCAGATATGAAAAAAGATCATGCTTTCTATTTTGTGGAATCGCAAAGGACTACACAATTACAACCGATCTGTATTGTGAACAGTTGACTTCAGTTAAATGTATCTGATTTAAATGCCAGAGAATATCTGATATGTTAAATTTTGTAACAAAGTTCTTAATTTTGACAAGCCATTTTGAATTAGGAGATCACGTATATTTATATTGAAAAATACTCTTCTTATTTAATCAAATGGTTTCTATTAATAATTAAAATCAATACTAAGACCACGATTAATAATAATAGCTTCCAATTAATGGTTCTCTTCAGATTCTTACAAAATGCTTCACTTTTCTTAGTTTTTATCTTTATATAATTATACGAAGTGAAAAAAAATTTAGCAAATCTCTGGATCCTTCAAATGTGGATCATTACAATTTTGATATATTGTAACTAATCCCTAACTATTTCAGAAATCCGATTTATGAGGTCGTCATGTTTCTCATTCTCAAGTAAAAAAACTTGGGGTTATGAATTTTAAATTTTAATAAAGGAGATCCAGATATAATAAAATTGCCTTTTCTCCTTTTATAAATATAAATATTCAAATTTGGCTTTCTATGGTGAATGTGTAATTAAGAAATTGAGGAGTACATAAGCCATTACTACTTACCTCTTCAAACCATTCTGAATAATAAACCAATAAAAAGCTTTGGTCATAATTATGTTTTTTCATATTTATTTTCGAAACATGACCTTCATTCAGAGTAAACAAATTACATGGTTGGGCTGAAAAGTCCTTAGAATGGAACCGAAAAAATTTAAATATTGAAATGATATTTTGAAATCTGGCA
>JBBMKC010235629.1:0-11210 GCA_037834085.1 Bipalium vagum | reverse complement strand
AATAATAATAATAATACTAATAATAATACTAATAATAATGATAATAGTAATAATTGTTAGTTACTGCGACGTTATTAATAGTTTCTGAATTCATAAAGTCAAGATTTAGTAACATTATTATTTGATGAAAATAATTGAATAGTTTGAATACGTGTCCTCTTTTTATTATTTACTTTTTGTTATTATTATTATTTATTTTTATTATTTTTATTAATTAATTATCTAAAATTTTTATTAACATTAATTTAATTATCTAATTTTTAAAAGAAACCTCTAAATTTATTAAAATTATTTTAAAAATATTTATAAATTATTTTTTATTATTTAATATTAAGTAAAATTTAATCCTTACACTAATAATAATAATAATAATAATAATAAAACTATTATTATTAATTTTTCATTATTATTATTATTTTCACTTTTACACTTATCCAACCACGACAATGCATTCCCCATAGTGTGTTTTGAAAACTCTCGATAATATTGAGGAAAAATGATTTAAAAAACAACCATAGTTTGTAAAGACAATCTGTAAAAAAGCAATTAAATTACAACTAACACATCATTAAAGAAAATGTCAATCAAATTTTAAAATAATAAAAATTCATCATAATACTTCCTCAATGAACAGTGAACAATAGGGAAAATGGGAGCTCTTAATTGACTGGTCGATGTTAGTCAATCAGAGGTAACAATTTTGTTCATTCAGCCGTCTTCTCATTGCTGTAACCTTTATGGCATCCTGAGAAGAGTAGCGTTTGTATGTTATTTTATATTTATGTCCGTTTTAGGGAACATGAATATAAGGATGTTTATGAATGTAAATACCGTCAATCATGGATGATTGCCATAATGGTAGCAGTGTTCATTATCATTTTATCATTATAAACCCTTTTCCTCCATCACCGATAATCAGTTATGTTAAAATTGACAAAATTCCATAAATCAATATTGGTTCTTTTCAAACTTTCATTCGTTTTTTCATCATTAACAATGTCTGAATATACATATTTATATGAAGCACCATGTGGAATGTCGTTGAGTGTAATGGTCACGGTCTGCTTGATTTCCCTTAAACAATTGATTTTTATTGATAATTTCATTATGGATTTATGAATTTGAGAGTATTTGATTCAAGTACAAAAATGGATTCAAATCCTTTGTAAATATTAATTAGTTATAAATATTCGTTGCCAAAATGATTTTCACAAATTTAAATAATATAAATAATAACGACGAATAACTAATTATAGCGCAGAGAAACCTTACACCAGACGTAACAGACACTCAGATCGCGAAAATGTCCATCGTTTACCGACGATTTCAGATCGTTGCTGTTTTGAAGTGTTGATTAACATCTGATATATCAGATACTAAAAAAATCGGAATTATATTAATACTTTTTTTAAAAAAAGAACGTTTTATCTTAAAATATCAAAATTCTGAAACTTTTATTGTCAAAATCAAATGTCACAGTGGCATGTCCCGTTATCTGGCTAAAAATTCGTGGGGGGAATGCTTTAAAAAAATATGAATTCACTTATCAAAAAGTTTTAATGGGCTTAAATCTCAATTTCTAATGATTAGAAATGTCTTTTTATATTAAAAGTTTGAAATATAATATATTTAATATTTAACAATAAATAAAATTATTGCTAATAACTTTCATTCCGATCAATGTGGTCAGTAAATTTTTATCCTTTAGATCCTTTTTAGAGAAATTAAAATCAACAAATCTCTCTCATAAAACATGTTTTTTTGATCAATTTATTATCATTAGATGGTGTCATTATGGCACTGTCATGTGTAATGTCCGATTACATGATAAGGAGAAAAATCAATGAAGCATTTATAAGGAATTTTTATTCAATTAAAATAGTTAAAATTTCATCAAATGTCAACACATTTGTGTCTAAGATTTATCTAGTTTTGAATATCATTTATGTAAAAATCTGATTTTCTGGAATTATTTAGGTCGTAAATACCAACTTTGGTACCCTTCCCATTTGTAAAGATTTTCTCTGCCAGAAAGTTATGGAGATGCTTAAAGAAACAGTAATCCGTTGGTGCCATGTCTGAGGAATGATGGAGGCTTCAGGCATATATCACTAGTTCAGTTAGCTTTTGAAAAGTCTTTGCCTTGTTATGATTAGTGATTTCCTGTTGATTTCCCAAAAGCTACCTAATGCCTTATTCTCGTGCATTATTTCTAGTCTCACCAGGACCTAGCAGTGAAAGGATATGACATCATCAATATTTTTTGGAGTGCAAAGCAGAGAAAAGGAACGGATATTGTTCAAAAATTATTTATTGTGCTAAATGTCTTTGGTAATTCTAAAGAACCCATTTATCATCACTTGCCATGAAACGATTTAAACAGGGATCTCTTTCATTACTTAAAGATAATGTTTTGCTAATTCAAAGTCACGTATTTTATTGTGATTGATTTAATAAATGCGGAACCCATGGCTGAACATTTTAAGGTTGCCAACTGTTTTTAAATGTATTGCAATTGTCTTGGGTTAGCAATAAATGTTTTAACAAGATCCAGAAAGGTTTTATTTGAATTTCATTCCACCTTAGTCAGTAAATGCGCATTTTCAATGACACTCTTGGGCCTGCCACAGTCTGCGTTTGATCGGTTATCGCAATTTTTATATACCACTGCTTAATGATGAGTTCATTACCTGTAACCTTAACAAATATGAGAATAATGTTTTTTGCTGCTTCCGGTGTTGCGTGTCGTAATTTACATTCGTAAAAGTAAATTATGGAAAATTTTGTCTTTCAATTTGAACGCCATTTTGTATATTTGCTAAGAAATTATTGAATTACTTAAACAAATATGAAAAAATATGAAGACATCAAAATACAGTATATTTTTTTCTTCAGAATTATTTTAAAAGATTGTAAAACATTTTTTAAAAAAAAACCTATTGGAACCTGTCATTTTATATGACACAACTTAATAATATATTGCCTTTTTATATTATTTGAAGCCGAGCATCAGAAAAATAATTACCAAAATGTAAAAAAAATTTAGCATTGGAAAAATCTAATAAAAATAAAAAAATCCTGATATTTTTGTTTCTTCTTATTATGGGTATATCATTTAGTAATAATATGTACAGAGAAATTGTAAGAAATTTCAAGACCCAATGTGAAATAGACCACTCAATTATTTTTACATTGAAAATTAGATTCCAAGTTTTTATTTTGTTTAAATTTTTGTTATAAATTTAATTTTTCTGTAAGTGCTGCAGAACTTATACACCAACCTAATATAATAAGAGGTGTGTGTTGGTAATATTATTATTATTATTAAAAGTACAAAAACTAAAATAATATTTTGGAATAAAATTTTAAGTGTATGTACTATAAAAACATAAAGTGTGTATTGAAATTTTAATGACTAATAAAAATTCGTAAAATAGATTTTCCGTTTGTCTTAACGCTCCAGATGTATACCACATGCAGAGATTCTTTTGTGAAGAAATTTGTTCTTCTATTCATAACTTTTGCTGAACTTGATAAAATATAAAATAAAACTGTATTAAAATTTATTTATTAACAAAAAAAACAAATTTAAAGTTTTTAATTTCACTCTTTATTCGAGTATTCTACCGGGTGTTCAAGCAAAATTTCACATAAGTGAAGAGCTCATCTGACAAAGATCCATGCAGATCTACTGTATCCTGAAGAAAAAACTCAAAATTACTTTTATTAAATAAATTTTATATATCTGTATATAATTGGAAAGATATCATTTTTGGTTCAAATTCAGCTTTGCCCTTGTGGTTTAACATCGTTTTTTCAATCTGAACCATTTTATTAGGACCACTTAACAATTATTGAATACACCATATTTAATTTCCAGTCATTAGGTTTATACTTTCATCATACTGGTTGCCCATATTGAATTATAATTTAATATGTGCAATACAATAATTATTGTATTAAATAATCTTATTATAAATTTAATTTATGCAATGTGTGTATTTTTATCCCACGTGTGAAAAATGACCTGCTCATCACCCAATGTGTATAATGTGACCTACAATATTGAAATAGGTAAAAAACATTTTCTCAAATTTTTATTCGAAGTGTCCAGCCTCATTTTCCAAACATACTTCCAACCTTATACTCTGAGAATTTCACTCTGCTTTCATCTGGTATAAAGCAGTATCTATGTTCTTTCGCTTCTCTTTTGAAGTTCTAGGCGATCGCGCATTGTGATCTTTATTGATACAACCTGTTGGCTGGAATTTCTAAATAATTTTTCAGATTTGCTACACTTAAGGTATGTTCTATCTTTCGTTCTATCTCTTTTACGTGAAAAATTATCTGAATTTTAATGAAACTCTCAGTTTTAAAAAATAAATCCACAACTCGAATTCTGATGGAATTTGATAATACGTAAGACGTTATAAATAAAAAATAATTTAAAATAAGAACTTATTGTTGTCATTATTTATGCATTTAAACAAAATAAATTTATATAACCTGGATTTTAAAATCAATAAATAACCTGGATCAAAATTTTAAACTAATATTTTCATAAAACTGATTTTATTATTTAAAAAGAAGGAAGCAATTTCCTTCAAATTCAAACAATTTCATATGCAATTAATTAACTTAGAAAAGAGAGACAATGATAGTCCACTTTATAAGTAATTATATATCTATTTTTTATTTAATTTTACTAAATTGTAAGTTGAATACTGAACCCGATAATAACATTTGATCAAGTATTTTCTAAAAATTACTGACTAAGAATATTCAGACAAATACGATACAAATAAATATTAAAAATATTTTAAAAATCTTTGTATAATTAGGTCTTTTCATACATTTCTGGTCCAAAGAATTGAATGTAATACAATAATCAATAATTATAGAATAAATTGATATTTCGAAAACAGATAATGGAACGTTAATTAAGCTTAACAATCAGTGAGATTATTTTCATTGACAAAACCATTTAAAGTAAACTAAGTCTTTCTCTTTCCAGTTTTAGTCATATTTCAGGCCGACTTGCAGAACTCAGATAAATGACTATTTTCCACAAGTCCTATCAATTCTTTAGCAGATTCAACACGACCTAAGACTGTTGCCTGTAAATATTTTCGATGAAGGAACAGAAGAATGTAATGATAGAAACCATTAATGTTTCAGCAAAAGTACTATCAGATGATGTTTTCATCTTGATCACTTCAGACTGTGAAGCATACTTCCAACTATTCGGATCTTCACCGATCTATAATTATCATTAAGCATGAAATAACTTTGTTAGCTTGAATGCTTACTGCTGTGGCCGCAACTGAAGCCAAACTTTGGACATCTTTAATAAAGTGTTGATCATATTCAAGCTGAGTGGAGTTCTCAAAACCGGCCAATTTAAACAAAACACAAAAAGTGGATCCCTCGTTAAATAAAGAAGTGAAGACCCAATCATCATCCGGTTCAGCTTCCGACGAATTGGTTGGAAAAAGAAAAATGTTGTAATCCATAACTTCATTGTGAACATATTTAAATTGAGAATGAATATAATGCAAAGCCGAGCCGATTTGAAGAACCAAAATTTTGGCAGCTTTAATTGTCATAATTCTTATCTCGAACATCTGGAAATACATGAATGAGAAATAGGACACGTAGTTTGTTAAAGCCTACATCCTTGAAAAATGGGTGGAAAGCAGATTCTAATGATCCACCGGAATCATATTCGATTTGCTCATACAACGATTGGTATTCGATCCACGAAGAAAAGTATCGAACAATGTTATCATGTTGTAACAGCGATAAGATCAATATTTCCGTGTGAAGCATACGACTGGATCTTTTTGATCAAAATAAAACACCGTTATCCGTTTATTATTAACATTGTGACAAATACGGAAATTATAAATTTGAATAAAAATAATTATTGATCAAATAAAACATTACTATCGATTTGACTCACTTATTAAATGATCGTATGTTGTCCTCGTTACACGTGCTGGCTTTGATACAGTAGAGCTCGGAATCGAACCTGTTCCTAGCGCGATAATATCTGATTCCCTTGTAACTATCCGTTTTAACGATATCAAAAAACGTCACATAGAAACTAAAACCTATTAAATACAGTCTCAAGAATACCAAATGAAACAAACTGGAAATTGTTGTAAGGAGAAATGTACTTTTCGTTGACAACTCCTTCCAAATTCGGCTTCTCGAAATGGATTTGATCGAGTACTTTCAAAATAATGGTTCTCTCGTTCAAGTAAAAGAAGATCGGAAACAGCGATTTCATTTCGTTTTCATAATGATCACTGTCAGAGCGCTTCAGTTTTTTGGTTCCACTCCAAAGATGCTGAAAGCGGATATACTTTATAAGTCTATTGGAACCAGATTTTTTTCCTTTTCTATTATACTGATCACAAGATTTATTAGTTGATTTTATATGAAGCTTGGCGGGATCAAATAAACCACTCTTTCTCTTGTTATCAACGGATTTGAAATATGGTGAGTTCATAAATTTCTCGGTAAATGGAGTGTTTCCAACATTTACTTGGCTTATTATATCGGAATCCACGCAAGAACTTTCTTTAACGATCGGAGAACAGGTGCTTTTCAATGATTCGTCGTCCTTACTTGAAATATTAGATTTAAGACCTTTGATAAGATTGGTTTTTATATCTTTTTTAAAGAAAAATGCTTCATTAGGAACATCGAATAGTTTCAATTGAGAAAATTGCATATCTTCAAAGATACCAATGCTTTCTAACTTTATAACAATGTTTTAATAACATTTACACAACCTAACATCTTACATCAGGACAATCCGCAAACGGGAACTCGGTCATTTCACTTTCCTTTTTAATATCATTGACTGATTTTATATCTACCATACCTTAAAACTTTAAATCGGCAAATAATTCAAATAAAATGAAAAATATTCAAATAACACAATTTAAATTTGAATGAACTTAATTTACGGACTTTATAATGAAAAATGCGTAATTCAAAATGAATAGGAAAATGAAGCGAACAAACAATTTTAATTTTAAGAAACACTACTTTATTTTAATAAATATATAAATTTGATATTTTAGAATATTTAAAAAATTATTTTTAAATTTTAAAAACTTTCAAGAAGACAAAGTTATTTTTATAAAACCCATAGCTATTTTAACAAAAACTTGCAAATTATTAAAATTGCACATAAATTTTTCAATTTCAATAACTATGGTACAAAGTTTAATGATATAAAATTTCAAGGTAAAAACTTTTTAATAATGAAAAAAGAGTTTGATTAAATAAAAGTAAATTTTAAAAATTATAAAAGAAATCAAAAGAATAAATCATATTTTGTCAATAAAATAAGAATTATGGATTTTTCCATTATTGTATTATATTTAATTTATTTTTAATATTAGTTATTCTAAAATTCATATTTCTCAAAAATCCTGACGTATCTTCATTATTATTGTCCATTGGTCGTATTTTTCTAAAATCTACCTAAATATCACTATCATCTTACAAGTCCTTTAAATAATATTAAGTTTATTAATACTCTTTTGAAAAGTCAAAAATATTCAAAAGTGATTCAATCTTTGATTTAATGTTTGAATATTATTAAAATATTTTCAGATATATGTTTAAAACGTTTTTTAATTGATAAAAAGACATTCATTAATTTTCATGTAGTATACAGTAGAAATTACCAGCTAAGAAATGAGAAACACCTGAAATTACAAAAAATTCAATATTTCCGATAAAATAATAAGAAATTAAAAACTAATACAAAATTAATCAATAAATATAAATAATAAATATAATATAAAATTAATTAATAAAAATAATATTAAATTATATATATTGGAATGAAGCATCAAATAAAAGAAATTGTTTAAAACAATAACCTTTTTGTTTTTAAATTTTAAAAATTAATAAAATAAGTCTTCAAGTCCAAGATGAACAAATTACAGGTATAAAAAACATATTTAAAATTATTAGTCACTTATTGAATTAAGTTTCATAAATTCTTTAAAAAATTATTAATTATTGAAATAATATATTCCATAAGTATTAAATTTACACTTATTAGAGAAAACCTTTGAAAATGTTGAACTTTTTTCTGATAAATTGATTTTCAGAATGGAGTGAAAAAGTTTTTAATAAATATTTTCATTGTTGTTATATATTAAATAATTCCTAACTTAAATATTTGTGTAGGTTTGTTTTGTTGAGTCTTATATATTTTCGGTATTTTTGCTCGTAACCATGGTAAGTCTGAAACATAAATCTAATCGACAACCAGAAGAATTATATTATATAAAAGGCAGTTTAAAGTAAAATTCAATTTATTTCTGTTTGATTTTTGTATGATTTGAACATTTTTTTTACTTAAAATTAAATTTGATTTGTTTGATTTTGGAAATATAATCAAATTTATGCTCAGATGCATTTATTTAGTTTATTGACTCCATTTATTTTTCATTTTTGGTTCTTTTGACTAAATGAATCAGATTATCCAAACTGAAAATTAATATAAAAAACTTAATAAATATAATTGTTCTGATCATTTGGAATTCATTTACATAAAATATTCTTGTTTTAATGAGTACTGCATTAAAGTCTGAAGATTTATTATTTCAAAATCCTCTTACTGAATTGACGACCATCTCCATTGAGAAATCTGGAACAGATAATTTCCCTTGATGCAGTCTCTTAAAACTCACTCCGGTCTTGTTGTCTTTTATAATGATGTATTTGATAAAGTTACTATTAATAAGGTCATTAACCATGACCACCTGATTATTTGAAGCAGTAAAGAACGAAATCAAAATAAAACTCGACAGTTTGGGTCTTAAATAAAATGTCAAATGATATAAGATTATGTCAATGTTTATTTTATCTTCAAAAATGAATTATTGGAACAAGAACCATTACAATATTGTTAATATAAACTTATTATCAAAATTAACTTCACGTCAATTGTGATTTGAATAAAATTTATAAAAATCCTTATAACATCCAGTTTTCTAAGTTTTTTATATGTGTATCTTAGTAAATGGTTTGAAACCTCAAGTGATGAATATTTAATTGGTTTATTTCTTTAATCTTTTCATTTTAAGGTACCTTCTATTTGAGGGACATTTTATTCGATATATTTTTCCAATCAAAGTTTCCGATAAACAATAATATTAAAAATAGAACGTAGAAATTGATAAAATCAACATATGGTTGGAGTCTACTTTCAAGACATTGCAAAATATTTTAAAAAACTTTGTAGCCTCCATAAACTATCTCATACAAAATTGAATTACATTAAATATTACCTTTAATAAGATTTAACTACAGTTTTTATCTTTTTATTCTTATAAATAAATCAGAAAGATTCAAAATATTAATATTTGAATATTAACCAAACACGCTAATCGGACTCTGCGACAACACTAAGATCTATTATACTTTAACTTGGAATCGCTAACAAAGTATACAAAACGTCAACACTATTCAAGAAATATCCAACAAGTCATTTATATGCTAATCAACACCTCTCTAAACCGTACCACCAATACTCCGCAATTATAACGTCATATATATATTCTTACCCATAAATATTGTAACTCCACATGCGAGTCACATGATATACTCAAAATAAATAAATCACGCTATCGATAAAAAGAACGACTGACCCAAATCTCCATAAATTAATAATTATATTCTAAGATTATATATTAAAAATAAAATAATAATAAGTTAAAGGACGAGTTAAATAATAATAATATAAAATATTTTTTTTATTAAATAAAGAGAATACTCTCAACGATTGAGGTTCCGATGGGTTCCAGGCCATCAACGAGTCTCTTAACAGATCATTCGTGGCTGACCGACCAAAAGAGCTCCCAGAGTTTAAATCCCTCCAAAATCGCTCTTTTCTAGGCATCAAAAGAAACTAAAGATAACTACTGTCCATTAGAGTAAAACGTTTTTTGGTATCATTAGTTACCTGACGAAAGGAGCAGCTTTTTTCTTTTTTCTCATTTTCTTTTATTAGGTCCTTTTAAAAAAAAAGAGAAATAATTAATTTTTCATCTGTCTATTTAGGCAAGTAATATTATTTGATTTAAAGGTCTATCACTATAATGTTTTATTTTATGGTAATATTATTAATAATTAATTATTATATTATTATAAAAAGTATTATTATTATAGGGTGAAAGCACAACAAAAACAAGCAGTTCTCAATGATCTCATTTATAAAAATAAATCAGTAACATCTATGTTTTCTCAGTAATGGAAAAATAAAAAGATAAATATTTACTAGAGTGGTTTGAAAAGTTCACAAAACGAAAAAGAAAAACAGATTTTATTTTAACAAAAATCACATTATTTTTCAACATAATTTCCCTTAAGATTAATACACTTCTGCAAACGATATTCTAAGACCATTATGTCCTCTCGAAAGTGGTTTTCTTCAAGGCTGCCAAAAAATTGATTTACCACTTCACGAACCTCCTCTGCTGTGGAAAAGCACTTTCCACAACTTTTCAACTTTGGGAGCAGGTGAAAAGAGCCAAGCTTTAGTTAATTGATTGTAATTAATGATGTATGTGTATGTGCATTACCTTGATGAAAAACTAGTTACTTTAGTTACCGGGTCTCTTTTCATTAAAGATGGTACCCAATTTATATAACAGTTTTACGAAATACTCTCCATTGATTGATTCACCCAAAATATTGATGCCATAACCTTACCAATGGGTTTAACAGTCATCGCTTTATTTGGAGGTGTGAGTCCCGATACCGGGATTTGAACTCGGAAGCGTTCACATGAGCATAAACTGCTCTGACCAATGAGCTACCCCCAGACTAATTTTCAATTTATCTCAGTCTCAGCTGTGATAACAAATGTTTGCAGAGAATCAATTTTATTCCTCTGGAAACGTGCCAAGAACTCTTGAGCAAGGTTAATTCTTACTTGTTTTTGTTCAACTGTAAGGAAAGGCGACACCCGTCTTGTAGTTTTAATTTTATTTTAATAATTTTTAGCTTAAAAGTTGCTTTTTGAAAAAATCAATATTATCGTCAATTTTAATAAATATTATTGATGTTCAATATCACATTTTCTTAGAGATTTTAATATATTATCAGGTTGTGTAGTATGAAATTTGTAAAATGAAAAACAAAGTTTATTAATAAATTACAAATAAAAGAAACTA
>JBBMKC010235618.1:0-11210 GCA_037834085.1 Bipalium vagum | reverse complement strand
CGGCATGCAATATATTTGGAAGAAATATCTCGAAACAGGTTCGGTGAGTGATAGAATGAGAAAAGGCAGACCAACTAGTGTTTCATTACAAGCTTCACGAGCTATAAGACGCATTTGCCAAGCGAACCGCTTTGCATCTGTTCCTTATATCACCAATAGGTACAATTCAAGTTATGTCAAAAATGTATCTGTCAGTACCGTCCAGAAAATTCTGAAAAAATCTGGTTTTCGAAGTTATACAGCAATTAAGAAGCCGAATTTGAAAATGCATCAACGACTCAAAAGACTTTCCTGGGTTAAGACTTACAGTGCTTGGGATGCAGATAAATGGGGAAATATGGTATTCAGCGATGAGTGTTTCTTTCAATTCTATTCGTCATCAAATAGGTTATTGGTTCGAGGAACTGCATTGGGAAAGTATAAGTCTGCCTTTACCCACCCAGTTATGAGACATGGCCCATCCATTCATGCCTGGGATTGCTTCAGCAGTAATGGAGTTGGACTTCTAAAAAAAATAAATAGAAATATGAATGCCTAGAGATATCAAAAAAACATACTTCATGACATAGATATAGTTGGAAAATGCTTAGTCTTTCGTTTTTAGCATTCGTTTTTCAACAAGATTTGGCTCCTCTTCATAAGGCCAAAAGTACCCAGGCTTTCCTAAAAAATAAAAATATTGAAGTCTTACCTTGGCCAGGTAATTCTCCTGACCTGAATCCCATAGAAAATATCTGGGGTATCCTTAAACCTCAACTAAGTCCAATAAAACATAATTGTGCTGAAGATTTATGGAATGAGATCCAAAACAAATGGTACAACTTTTCTCGTAACACGTGCCAGAAAATTGTGAACTCAATGCCCAAAAGATTACAATTGGTCAAGAAATCAAATGGACTTATATTAAATATTAAGACTTGTTCATTTAATAAATTTCGTTGTTTAAAATATTCCTTTCAATTAAAATTAGTATTTTTTTATAGGGGGTGAACACACTTTTTACGCGCACTGTAGGAATGAAATATATGATTTGTTTAAATATTTTAATTTAATTTAAATTTTTAATAATTTAAATGTTTGAAAATGTAGAATTCCGAAGTTTGATCCGGTTTTTACTATTGAAGGGATTAACCAAGCAGGAAATTATTAATGAGCTGAAAATTGTATACCGTTAAGAAGAAGTTCCATGTAAGGCGACAAATTATCACTGGATCCGCGATTTTTCATCTGACTGTACAAGCGTTTATGAAGCATCCAAAGGTAGAAATAATTACAAAGTTGAAAGAAATTGTAAAAAAAGAACAAAAAATTACTGAAGTTCAGTTGTCTGAGAAGCTAAATGTATACACTAGAACCACCCAGTTGCTTCTATACCAAATAAGTGTATAACAGCTATGTAACATGTTCTAGTCGAGCTTTATAAGAGCCGAGATGATGGCTAGATGAAAAATGGCCTGTGAAAGAAATCTTCGTCTTCTGGATGTTGTGCAACCAATTTTTTATGGAATATATTAACTACAGACGTAGACATCTGTGCATTCCTTACTCTAAAAGAGAGCCAAAGGAATGGATTTTCCAAAATGAAAAAGTCTTGCGTCTTGGAATTTCTACTACTAAATGTTCCATATTAACTGTCTTTTGAGATTCGAAATTTCAGATCTGGCACTAAGTGATTTCTGGTTATTTAATCATCTGAAGAAAAATATGAGAGAACAAAAATTTGTTTCAAAGAATGATATGAAGGATAATATGACGAAATTCCTCATGGGAAAGGATCAAAATTTCTTTGAAATGAGGTTTAGTCGAATAAGTGAGTCTATGTAAACGGTGGCTATATAGAGAAATGAGATCTTTATATGTATATGTATTGTTAATAAAAAAAATTTCAATTATCTTCATTATTTCTGGTAGAGTCTAAGTACTATTTATCCTTACAACGTATGATATATTTATTGATTTACTTTATAATTTTCATAAAATAATTTATAAATTAATTAATAAGTTTTGTAAGCTTTTTAAAAGTAATATTTTACAATGAAATCAATAGAAAAAAAAATTTCTAATAAATCTTTGCAATTAATTAAAAGTTATAATTAAAGTAAAAAATATTAAATTTCCACAAAAATGTACTTTCAAAAAACGATATATCATTACAATAACAAATTTATCAATAATATTATTATAGTGAAATTCATTAAAAACTTGTTCTTACATAAAAAATGTATAATATATATAAATGAATGTATAAAAAATACAATAACTTATAATTTATGTTGACGCTTTAACAAAGTCCAAACTTTTAAGTAATATATACATGAACATTGACGAATTTTACAAGAAACAAAAAGACGTTTGAATTAATAAAAAGCAGTAATAAATAATAAAAATAATGACATTTAATGTAATAATTACATATTATTCAATCAAAAGATTTGATAGTAAGCCACAAATTAGGGTCAAGTTGTTTAAATACTTCATTTTTACTATTAAGGTTATTTTAGTGTATTTATCTTAATAATAAATATTGTATTATGTTTTGCACTAATCAAAACATATTTATTTCTAAAATAATTTACATACATATATATGTGTGTTTATGTGTATATAAATATTTTAAATGAAATTTAAAATTTGAAAAATGTTTTAGTGGCGACTATTAAAAATAATGCCTATGATTTAACTCAGAAATTTATTACATTGATAAAAATTTATGAATGAAATAAATAATTAATTGATATATTTAAACAACTTGACACTAAATTGCGGCTTCCTACCAAAGATTTCTTTATGAGAGCATCTGAATCAAATCACTCTGATTAGAAAAATTTGTTAAAAAATCGGACCTCGTATATTTCAACAAAATACATCCAAGTCCATAAATATTTTTAAAAAAATTTAAAAAGGTAAATTTACATTTGTAAATTTTAATACTAAACAGATTTTATTTTCAAAATTTGATACAATAAAATAAAAACTTTTCTAATACTTTAAATATGTAAATAAATTTTTTTCATTATCGATTTTAATGACAAATTGACCATTTCGATTATTGTGAACATTTGTAATTCATTGTTCGATATTTTTATCGACTGATGTTTTTATTCTTGTGATTCTAGCATTGTTTTGCGGTCTTTTTGTAGAGAACAAAAAAGTTTTATGCGATTATTTTGATTCATTCAAAAACGAGAAAGTAGAAATAATATAGGTGAAAGGATCAGTAAATTTTGAGCTATTTTAAGTATTAAAGACCAAGAAGACCTAATTTCCTAATTTTAGAAGACCTAAATTTCACAATTTTAGAATTGATTTATTAGGTGTTCAGCTATGTTCATACTGATTTTTAAAGAAAAGTAAAGGTCAATATTTTTAATTTTAGATATATTTGTTCATTAAACTATGATCCGTCACATTGTATGACTTTAACCCAATGGTTTTGCAAATTGGTAATTCTATTTTTTTAAAAAATGTTTCCTTACTAATGAAGAAATTAGAAACTTCCATTTGTAGATTCATTTGTGAACTTCTTTCCCCCACAAATGATTATCAAGATTAAGAAATAAATGAAAATCTTTTGGTAAGAGGTCAAGGGAATATGATGAATGACACATGATCCACCACCGACGTTCCGTTATCTTGTCCATAGTATTTTTACAATATTAATAGTTTTAGTAGAAAATTATATCAAAAATATTTTTTACTTCCCAAAGGTTAAAGAGGATTTTTTTTTATTTACTTAATCATATTGTCTGAAAGATGTCATCCTTTTGGAAAATCAGAAAAATTTATGAGATTTTCTATAAAAATTAAATACAAAAAAGTAATATAAACATAATGATTATTTAAGTAACGGTGAGAAAATTATCAATAGAAATCAAGGTGAAACAATTTCATTAATACGTAGTTTATAATTATTAATTATAATCAGTTACACTTAACGAAACATTAATTGATAATGCTGTACTGCCAACGATAAAGTATTTAAAACCATAGTTTTGTACATTGTTTAAATGTATCAAATTTCTTCAATTGTAAATTTTGATATCTGACAGTCTAGTTTATTATTAATCCATATTAAAGTCTCATTGATAAAATGTACCTCTAACACTTCAATTTCAGTCATCGACGTTTGTTGCTACCGTTGTCGAGGAAAGTTTGATGATGTCAAGGATCTTCTATTCAAGTTGAAATACTTTGCAGGATTTAATTTGCAAACCACTCGATTTAATATCGAGGGAGAACTTTAATTTTATTATTAATTTCTGAGTATTTTTGTTTTTTAACAATAGTTAATATCGATTATGAATTATTTACGTGAGGAGGTCTTTAAAAGTAATCATTGATTCTTATTTGTTTAAATTTAATCTTTAAATTCCCTTTGTAATTTTTCGTTTAATTACCCAAAGATAAAATAATAATAATTACAATTAATATAATAATAACACTTTAAATAAATAAATAAAATATATTTAATACTCCAAAGATGAAAAGAACTTACACTTTGAACTGAATCTTGTTTGGCCTGAGTCAAAGTACGATCCGAGAATATCAAAAATAACTGGTTTTGATGATATTGTAATTCATTTTATTCTAATTCAAAAATAAGTGTCGAAAAAGATTGTTAAATAGATGTAATAGTTGGAAACCTTTTAACTAACCACATAGGTAACAGTGAAACGTATCTAATTAGAAAATCAATTCATCTTAAAATTTTATAGGCTAAATCAATTTTTAAAATCAATACGAGTAATTTCATTAATTAATTAAACATATTTTGTCTTTTTTCTTTTTTATATCTTCTCAGTTTTATAATATTGTTTCAGAAACATTTTATATATTATTTTTCCTAACTTGGTGGTTTTCTTAGCTCCATTAAAATTCTTTTTCAGCTGAAAAATTTTATACGAAAGATAAAAGAAAAATAATATAAGAAATTATATAAATAAAAAGTATTAATTTTTATTTTTTTTAAAAACTTATTTTTACAAGAAAAATACGACCGTTTTTTCAAGATCAATAATTATATTTTTATAATAAACTATTTTATAATTTTAATATTAATAAAAATAATAATCATTATTATACATACTTAAACACATTGTAGAAGCTGATACTCTCCTCGGTCTGAAGACTGAACGTCCCCCAGAGAATAAGTGACTCTAGAAATTGGGAACCGAAAAGCTGAGCTGAATTTTTTATCTAATTTTATGTTTAATTTTTCCCCAATAAAGCAGAATTATTCTCACATAACAAGTGGAAATTATGTAAAAATATTTTTGTGACTTAGAGATGAAACAAATTGATTTTCTGAAATTTATTCGGCCTTGATTTAAAAGATATTTAAAATTATAAATTAATTGTGGTATTATTAAACAAATTTTTTCTTAATTTCCTTTGAGAAACGTCGAATTAAGAGTTCATTAAGAAAGATATGAGCTTATTATTATAATTCATATACGGTCTCTGAGAACCATTGAGAATTGTTTTCAGTAAGTCTAACTGGCCAAAGAAAGAAGGCAATTTGAGTATCTTTGATTTCACAAGACTGGTAACCATCTAATTATTGTACTTGTTTAAACAATCCCCACAGGATTTAGAAAAAACAAGTTTAAAGAAATCAGCTTAATAATATTAGTAAGATGTCAAGTAATAAAATAGTTAAGAATACAAACACATAAGTTTACGTTTTGTATTTGAACATTAAATTTTAAAAAATGTTTTTATCTTAACATTCGATTAGTTATTATTATTAATAATTTGAAATTAATGTACACTATTTAGCACTGAGAGAAAAATTGAATATTTCATTAATTTCTTATATTTAGAAAATAATATAATTAATTATTAAAATTTTTAATTAGAAAAAATTTCACAAACGGGATTGGTAAAGTAATTTAATTGGTCGTTTTATACGAACCAATAAGAATCGCGTATTTAATGCAACATTTTCAGTGAAGAATTATCATTGGTTCAATAATTAAATAGCAGAATATAATGTTTAAAATAAAATTTTTGGATCAGTTAACTTTATCAACTTGAAAATTAAAAAGAAAAAAATGAGTACAAAAATAAAGCCATTTTATTTACGGGATACTTCAACCAGCCCGTCAGCTTCTCCGATTGATGAGTGCATAAGCCGATTTTCAAATCAAAAGCAAGCCGCTGATGTCAGTTTCAGTGATGAAGAAAAGTCAGACATTATTGAAGAATCAGACAAAATTCATATCAGCTCAAGTAATACGTCAATGAAAGAAGACCATGTAAAAAGACCCATGAATGCATTTATGGTTTGGAGTCGTGGACAACGACGAAAAATGGCACAAGAAAATCCGAAAATGCACAATTCCGAAATTAGTAAACGTTTGGGAGCAGAATGGAAACATTTGACAGAACTTCAAAAGAGACCTTTTATTGATGAAGCTAAACGATTGAGAGCCATCCATATGACGGATCATCCGGACTATAAATACCGTCCTCGCCGAAAACCTAAATCAATATTCCGAAAAGATAAATATACTATACCATTAGTGTATCCATGGAGCAGTGAGATTTTTTATGCTATATATTAAAATTATTGATTATTATTATTATTATTATTATTATTATTATTATTATTATTATTATTATTATGTGTTAAACTAAATCTCATAATAAACTTGACAAAGGATAATAAGTAACTAATTATTAACCGAATAAAATAGAAAAAGAACTATTGTCATTTAAGCATTCAATAATAAAAATAATAATAATTATTATTATTATTGACAAATAGCCAATATTATTTATTAGTTACAAACAATAAAATATTTAATTTATTTTTAAAATCACAAATGGAATCGACGTGAAATTACATTTAAATTGCCCTATAAAAACATAAATCTGTCAAATGAAGGAAAATATAATAATAATTTCTTTTTCATTAGTACTTCATTCTCAACAGTGCCGTAAGATGTGCCAGCTGGTACCATTATGGAAAATTAATAATTGGCCATTGTTTGTTTATATTTGCAATATGTATTTTTCTTTAATCACATTTTCGAAATCGAACTGAATCTTCTGTATTGGCTCATTCAGTTCCTGTTGACAATTTCGACAACTTGTAAATAATATTGAACAGAGCAGCCAAAGGGGGAAACTTTAGCTCTGTCTTCAATGCCTGTTACCAATTCTTCTGTAGGAAAGTGTTTGCTTATGATATATCTTCGTTGTATGAAAAATTATTATTATTGTTACAGTAGAATAATGACAATCAATTACAATTTTTGTTCATGAAATATTGTCTGAAAAAATTTCCCATATTACCGTATTTTCAGCTTTAATCACATATGTGGACACATTTTTTATATTTACAATATTGATTTTATATAATAAAAAAAGATTGGTAAAAGAAATTAATTGATAATGTTTAGATCTGCCTATAATTCCATCTTGTTCGAGACCCAATATGCTGACATCGGACAAGGTTCTCGGAACGTTGCCATCATTGTCGTCTTTATGTTCTTCATCAAGACCCTTTATGATGGACACTTTCAATGCATCATTGCTATTGGCCCAGAGAAATCAATTGAATGCAAGAATGCCATTTCCCGGTCTGTTAAATATATCGCAACCTAATCATCCATCTCTTTCCAATTACATCACTTCTTCTCCAACACCCAATACATCGTTGAAGAGCCCTTTTCAATCAGCTTTCAGTGTTCCGGCTCTGTCGGGTTCTCATCATTCTTCTTCAAATGATAACATTATGTTACCATCGTCAATTAACCATCCCATTTTGATATCTCCCAATAACATGTGGCCCATTCATTCGTCTAATCCCCTTTCTCTGCCTCTTAATTCGTCATTAGATTCTAGATTATCAAATACCTCTTTAACAAATTTTGGTTCCCCCAATCTCGGCTTCATAGATTGGCCACCCTCGGCATATTCGTTACTGGAGGCCTACCGATCTCTACCCAGTGTATTTAATTAATACAAAACAACAATTTTTTCTTTGATCTCATCACAATTGATAATTTTGATTGTAAATATTTTAATATATGAAACTTTCAGTTTTATGACAAATAAACAAAGTATAATATCGATTGAATAATGTTTTTTTTTACTTAGAAACTTAACTGAAATATGTTTTATTTTATTTTATATTTCGAAATAAAAATATATAACGATCAGAACTGAATCAAAAATAGATTTCAGAATTTTTTGATATTTTATATTATTTTTAAAATATTTTCCAATTTATTTTAAAAATTAAAATCTAATCAATATTTTTTCAGAATTATAAAATAAAAAAAATTTATATTAGTAAAAATAAATTAAGTAATATAGATAAAATAAATTCTAAAAAAAGTATTCTTTTTTAATTTAATTAAATTAATTTCTTAATAGAATATTTTTGTATAAATTTTTTTTCATTTTGAAAAAATTATCGATTTAATAGAAATAAAAAATTAAATTGCTGAAATAATAAAAAATTATAACTTATACAAATTTAATCGAAATAATTCGTTCTATTGTCTTCAAATATTACCTATTACCTTCAAATCTTATTTTGTTTTACTGTACTTCATTTCATCAAAATTGATTCTCGAAAATATTTAAATAAAAATATTAGAGTATCATAAAATTTTTTTAAAATCCTTTATAAAAATTATTTATTTTTTATCAGTAAAAAGTACATTACCCAAAAATACAAAATGTTACATTTTCCATAATTGATCTTGATGATCTGAGGTTGATCTTCAATAAAATCATTCAAAAATTCCATTACATCAATATAAAAATTAATATTTAAAAGTAAAAAAAATTAAATGATTCTGATTAAAAAAATTTCTAAAAGCTTGACCATAAAAATATTTTTTCAATAAATTTAACATATTTTATAAAAATAAAAAAAATAAAAATTAATTTTAATAAAAATTAAATTTAAAAATAAACAGAAATATATGAAAACCTTAGAAGAAATTATACACAAATAAAATTATATTTAAAAGAAATTATACACGAAATAATTATCTATACCAAATAAATATTTTATTTAAAGTATTAAAACAAAATCATAACATTTATAAAAATAATAAAATTAAAATAAAAATCAATTTAATTTTTTAAGCTGAAATTTAATAATAAAAACACTGATAATGATAATTTTAATAATAATTAATTATAAATATAAAAAATTGAGTTAGGAAATTATATTTTAAAAATAAATAAGAATGTGCCTGCTTTATTTCATGGTCGATTTTTAATTTTGTCATTTATTTCTACCATATATATACCAAACGATTCAGACAAAGGGTTGAGGTATCATCTTTTGACGCTGAAAAGTACATTATTCAATATAACATTATATTTCGACATGTTATACATATCACTAAGCATACGGTTTATCAAAAAATATCCCGTTAAAGATTATGTCAAAACATGTGAAAATAATAATGCGAGAGATTCTTTGCAGAATGTTGTCTATTATTAGATTTCTGATAATGCTATGCCACTGATTGGGAGGGGGAGGGGGACGACTGTACAATCTTTGAAAACGAACAGTTTAAATCAAACCATTGTTACATTCTAATAGTAAATGATGATATGAAGGCAAAATTATTTTGCAACTTGACAAAGCCTTTCTAACTTATTGTTCTCAATAATAAACAGGTGAAAAAAACTGCTTTCCAGATTTTACGTTTTTATTAGAATACATTATTATTTCAAGTCCAAATAGCTTTGGTTGGAAAAAAGCACTTTTTATTAATCTGAAAGACATTAATTTCAATGTGGAACAATCGTCGATTTTGTAATTTTTGCCTCGGGTTTATTGTTATATATATGTTTAATAATAATAATAATAATAAAGTGAAATTTGTTTGAGCAAGATCGTTTTCCAAAGGTAATAATAATATATAATAATAATATATAATAATAATATATAATAATAATGTTTAGAGCAATTTTCCGTTATTCCCTAAGTACTACTTGTCATGTACAATTCTGACTAAAACACCAAATAAAACCGCCTAAAATCTTTTTTAATTTGTCTCAAAAAAAAAGTCAAGTCTCATCGCAGAGAATACACGACCACTTAACATTTTATATAAAGAATACTTAACAAATGCATTATGTAATGATGAAAACCTGGCTTTTGTTATTCATCGGATGTCTGCATTTTCAAAGTTGTCCATCGCATTCAAAAATGTTCCTCATCCCGTTTATTTGGATTTTTTATGATGTCTAGCCACCGAAACGATAGAAGGTCGTTGAAAAGGTAATGCGTAAAGGTTTTTCGCTACTTGTGAAGTGGTCAGCGAAAAATTGCATCTGGATCCTGTTTGCATCCCTCTTTCTCGTTCGACCTCGCTGTCTCTCTCCTCTCTCTCCTCTCTCTCTCTCTCTCTCTCTCTCTCTCTCTCTCTCTCTCTCTCTCTCTCTCTCTCCCTATCTCTCTTTCTCTCCTTCTCTCTCAAATGATGTAATTGATTATATCAGGTAACACACTGTTCAATGAGTCAATCCCAACAGATGGATACATCAAATTATCAACCTAACTGAATTTGCTCACTTATCCCCCAAACATAATCTCTAATTAACAATCGAGCTGGATTGAATTTAATCAAGCACTTTTTCAGAAGGGGTAACTTCTCCCAATTGCCAATCAATTGCAGCTAATTTTCCGTGTGGGGATTAACAGAATATATTTAATTATTTTTTGGTACTCTATTCACTGGTGATATCATAACACTGGGTTAATGCTTATGTTTATTTATGTTGAATTCAATGAGATTTTTCACAATAATTTGGCCGCTGGCTTATATGTGGTTTGATTAAATTGTCTTGAGGGAGATCAGTAATCCCATCAGTGTTGAAACGATGAAAACTACTTGGAATTGTCATAATACTCTACTTTTACGCGAACTCAGCTTACAAATATCAATTCTACGGTAGATAATGGGTCGCATTTACCAATTCTTGATTCAATTTTCCATTAATGGTATTCGGCTGGTAATTACACTAATCTATTTTAAATAAGCGGTATTTTGCGTTTATGTACTGATTGAATACCCATTTGTTTCTTATATGTATTCTGCTCTATAGAAATATGTCTGACGATAGCTATATTTTGTTGTGAGCAGCTCTGTGTAGTTTTGCTTATTATTATTATTATTATTATTATTATTATTATTATTATTATTATTATTATTATTATTATTATTATTATT
>JBBMKC010235607.1:0-11211 GCA_037834085.1 Bipalium vagum | reverse complement strand
TTTTATTAAATAATAATTATAATTAATCATTTTAAAAAACGAAATATATCAGTCAAATTCGATATCACCTTTGTTACCAATCGATTTACTTTATCTCATTTGAATACAAGTATTAAACTGAACCTTTTTCTCTCAGTTAATTCAATTAAATCGAACACAACCTAAAGCAGCCTTCAACCGTTAAGACCTAAGAGTTAATTAAGCTCCGACTTTAACATCTATTATTTTTAACATCCCAAACTTAGAATCTTAACAATACTATGAGAACACGACCCCAACTTTTTTAAAATAAAAAAAATCCTATAAAAAAGCTTACAAATATTCTGTCTTAAAAAAACATATATATATATATATATATATATATAAAACATGAAAAATAAAAAAAATGTAAAATATACAAAATATATTTTTGTATGAGGTTGATTATTTATTTCTAATAAATATTTTTGATAATCTGATAATTCATCATCTTCTACTTCTCTAGAAATTGGAGCTAATGGATATGATTTACAATATTTTTTCATTTTTTCATTTTTATACTCTAAATCAACTTCACAAATAAAACCAATTGTTGTATCTGAATCTTTAGTTTTACATTCACATTGATTAAAAAAATTAATTATTAATAATCCATGTTCTTCTTCTGAAAAATTAATTTGGTTTTTTTATCATTATATACATAGTTAAAATCTTTATATGGTAATAATTGACACATTGCATTTCCATAAAGATTATTTGCATTAATATAAAATAAATAATTTGGTTTGAAAAATTCTGTTAAATTTTTCTTTTAATGTATTCATAATTTTATTTTTTTTAGTTTATCAAATTCAAAATAATTCTTTGACTTTTCAGTATATTTATTATGAGCTTTAATATATCTTGTTCCTAATATTGTAGAAATTTCTCTTCTAATTCCCTTTTCAAATGTTTCAAAGATATATTGATCTGTTAATAAATCTAACTCTGTATTTGTTTTTAAAAATCCTAATTGCCAAGTTAATCTAGGAGTTGAAACAAAATGACAAGGATCGAGAAAAAATAGTTTTTCTAAATTTTCAAAAATATATGTTAATAACATCACATCTTGTTTAAGATATAAAATTGTATAATCTCAATGATTTTTACAAAACTTAGAATATACTGTTTTATATCTTTCATATTCTTCATCAGAAATCTTAGATTTATTTAATATGGAGTAAAATGCTTCTTTTGGTAATATTTCTGTTCTATTAAATTTTTCAAAGTCAGTAAAATATCCATAGGGATAAATTCCTTTTTTATTTAATAAATTAAAATGTTCTTCAGCAAATTCTTTTAAATATTTTATATTATTTTCATTTAATGCTTTTGCTACTCAATCTAGAGAACATAAAAGAAATCCTAGAGAATCTACAAATTTAAAAGTTTTTTAAAAACTGAATGAAATATATTTTTTTCTGTTTTTGGAATTAAATAAAATAAATTTAAATTTGAAGGCCCTTCAGAAGGCCCGCCTTTGGCAGAAGCTACTGCTTCTTTGCGCACCGAATGTTCTAGACCTGAAAGGTCACTTCCTAGAGTTTCACTCACATTTAAATTTATTTCTTCTGCTAAATCTTTATTTATTAAATGGAAATCATATACTGAACCATTATGAAAAAATATTGGAATAGATTTTGAAACACTTGTTTGAATATTACAATTTGAATGAGCAGGATCTCTATATTTTCCTAAATTTAGTCCTTGTGGATCATATAAAATTTCTTTTTCACCAAAATGACAAATACTTTTTTATCATATTCTTCTTTTTCTTCTTCTGTTAAGTTATATGGTATATTTGTTTTTAATATATCTTTACAATATGTTTGAAAACTTACCAATTTACTCTTTCTTTATGATGAGGAATTTGATGATGAATAAAATAACAAATGATTGACCATAGAAAGCATTTTTTATCTTTATTTTGAATGTTAATAATTGAATGAGATTGAAAAGGTAAAGTAACAAATAATCTTCCTCTTAAAACTCAATTGAAACAGTTAAATGAGAAAAACTATTTTTTATCCACCAAGAATTTTCTTATCTTTGCCAAGTGTTTTCCATTTCTTCTTCTAAATTTTGTAAGATATTTTCTGTTTCTGATTTGATGTTTTTTATTGTTAATACTGTTCCAACAGCACAAGATGTTTTTAAAGTAAAATATTCACCATCAATTGGATGAAAAAATTTAATATTTAAATTTAATGAGAATTTAAATGGTTTGAAAAATCTTACACCTTGAATAGAATATAAAACATTGATTCTTTAATTTTAGGAAGAAAATTAGATATATAATCTCTAACATCATTTGCTTCATATACTTCTTTTGAAATTAAGTAATTTTTTAAAGAATTATAAAATTGATCTTTCAAGGTAATATTATTTTCAATATTATAATTTTTAAAATTTTGTTGAGTAATGTGTTCGAACTGATTATTTTGAATATTTAAGTTATTTGGATTGTGTTTATAATATTTTTAATGAGAAATTCTTGCAGCAACCGTTCTAAAAATATCTTCACTGTGAGATAAATTGAAAGTTAGTCTTGTTTATTGTATTATTTGTTTATTAGTATTGTTTATTTTGTGGTTGAACATTATACAATTTATCAATATGTAATTTAGATTTTTTAGATATCAAACCTGTTAGAGTTTTACAATCTTTTTTCACAAATCTCACAGTAAGTTGAATTTATTTTTAAGAGAAAAAAACTTTTTTATTTTTATTTTTTAATAATTTTTTTTACTTATTTTTTTACTTATTTTTTAATGATTAAAAAGAGTAGCATGTAAAACCATACTATGATGAGAGGATCCCTAACTTTTTAAAATAAAAAACAGGTCCTATTTGTAAGCCTAAAGAATATTTTTTGTTTTTAAATATTTGATATATTTTGTACGTTATATATATATATATATATGTAGAGACTCCAAGATCAAGGAATCCAAGACAACCAAGATCAACTCCAAAAACAAAAAACTAAATTCGTTCAAGCGTTCAACAACCACAATCGACAACCAAAAACTAATTGAAACATTGATATAATACTGGGATCCTTATGAATCTGAATCCTTTCGAACCTGAATTTTAACCCTTCTTTCTGAATTTTAATTATGTTTATGTGTTTTGTGTTTATGATCCAATTGTGTTGTATAGATCCAATTGTATATATGTTTATCAAATAATAATAATATTTTGATTCGAATTTTATATGTAATATATGTAAGATATGTAATTCGAATATATATATTTATATTGTTGTATTATTTATAATCTTAACAGTTGTATTATTTAAATTATTATTATTATAAAGTAATGAATTAATTAAAATATTTGGGAATTCAGTAATAAAGGAAATTTATAGTAAAGTAAAAAAAGTATACTAAAAATAAATAATAATTAAAATTTTTATAATAAGAATTAAAAGAATAATAAAAATAGTAATAAGAATAGGCAAGAAAATTATAATAAGAAATAGAAAGTTTTTGTTTTAAAAATATAGGATAAAAATTTTAGTATAAAGAGAAATGAAAACCATAAGCAGTCAGAAGAAAAAGAAAAAAGACAAAAGAGAGAATTAAATTCAGACTCTACGACAGCAACATACAACATTCAAAAATTATTAACAAGTTTAAAATAATTTTTAATATTTAAATAATTTCGTTTATATATATTTTTTTGTTTAACCAATTAAATTAATACTATTTGAAAATTATAATTTTTTAAAATTTAGATATAAATTTGTTCAATAAGAATGTAAGATTTTTATTATTTATTATTTTTAAAAAATATGCATGAAAAATCAGTTGATATAACAAAATTTTGAGTTATCATGTTTTATTTTTGGTGATTTCCTTAATTACTTTTAGATTAAAAATAAGACCTATGTATAAATTAAAATTTATTGTTTTTTGAATTTTTTGTTAAAGCATTAATAGTAGTATTGAAAATATGTTTTATATATCGGAAATATTAAGAATTCTTTACATTCAATCTTGGACGCGTTTTTATCAAGTTTTCATTATAATTAAATATAAAGAATCTAAAGTAGAGTTTGAACAAATTCTTTTTTTGAAAAAATTATTGGTCAAACACATTTTTAACACAGAGTTGTCAATAAATGACTTGGAGATCACAGATCACAGATTTTTGATAGTCATTCTATGAAAAATTTGACAAATTAAATAATTATGCTATATTGAATTGGCAAGAAAATTCGTTTTTTAATGAAATGATAACATCAAAATATTGTATTGATAAAAAAAATTTTTATTCAACCATATTTTCACAATTATTATTATTCTCCATCTTCCGCCAAATTCATGATGCCACCTGTGGTTTATTGCCAAAAAATGTCAATGTGTTTTCTGACAGATTCATCGTCATTGAATATTTTCCGAAATTACAGAGAATTTTCTACCGTTTTATGGGATGTCTTTAGTATCGAACCTTGTTCCATGGATTTCTTTCGATAATAGACTCAACAGCGTTTGGATCAATGTGAGATTGACGTCTGGAGTGGGATCCATCGTTCATATTGAATACTCTACAACTGAATTTGGTGAATCATTTTTAGCATATTCGTATTGATAAAGCATCATCCGCATATACTTCACATATTTTCCTTACATTTTTAATATTAAAACAACAAAATATGATGAAAATGAAGGTTTTTATCTTGCATAATGATATTTTAATTATAGCATAAGACTATTATGATTGTTTTAACAACTGAATGATTAATTAATGATTAATTAACTATTGATTTACAAATTCCAATATTAAGAAGTGCACAAACTTTCTTTCCAGCCAATTGTTCAATTTTCTTCAATGTAATATTTTCCAACTAATTTTTCTAAATAGTTCCTAAATTATTTTACTTATCAGTTTTAAAAATAAAATTTTTGCTTTTTTTTGAAAAACTTAGTTGTAGCATGAAATTTTTTATTTTACCAATTTATAAAATTTCATTTTTAATTTAAAGTTTTGTAATTGTTTTTAAATATATCGAAATATAACAATCAATAAAATTTTATATATTTTATATATTTCACCAGACATCAATGACGAAGGGTTAAGAAGAATTTTTTAAGAAAATTTCAAACTTTTTTGTCAAAAGTTAACTAAAAATAATAATTATTTTAAAATTTTCAATTAATAATTGTTAATTATTATTATTATTAATTATATTATATTAATATGTTCTTTATAAAACTCAACTGTAGATTTTCTGAACTGGTTTTATATGATTCCACAATTGCTCAATCCAATAGCAAATCTCAACATAAGGTCTTTTGAGATTCAAACCTTTTGTGTTTATTTTTTTTTCACATTTACATTTGATATCATGTACAAAAACATAGGGATTCCGTCCATATTGCATATATGATTTATAATTATATATATAACTTGAATATTTCTTTCGACAGAATTTTAAAATTATTTTTTCTCTTCAATCTTGTGACAATTTCTGACCCATTGACAGATGACAAGTGGTTATAAACATTATGCAAAAAATGGTAACTTAGAATGAGTTTCTTATGAAAGAAATACGTCAATGGATATCACAATTTTGGAATGATATCCAGCGGTCTACAATAAAAAGGGTTTTAATAAAGCTTCAATTAACTTTTATAATGCAACTGAAGATTCTATTTATCATGAATTTAATGATTCTAAAAAATAATTCGATGAAAACACCGATGATGAAATTAAAGATATTAGAAGTGAAGAAACTTCTGGTAGTGAAGATGAGAATTATTTTTATGAATATAAATTGAAAAAAACCAAATTCTTTAAGATCTATTATATTGTGTAACAATTATATAATAATTACCGTTATATTAATTATGTTTTATCGTTTAAAGCTGCCACTATTTAATAAAGGCTTAACCATGTTGAAAACTTTTGCGATTTTTATAAGTTTTTTAATAAGCTACCATTCCTTAATAAGATCTTTTTTGTCAGGAATATTTTTTATTCTACTAATCTACCAGCTTATAAAGATAGAACATGGTAGTCTTTTTATTCTTTGATCATTAATCCAATTTTCAGTTCTGTTTCTAGTTCTGTCTAAAACATCCTTCTTGATCTCATTACTCATTTTGTTGACCATGTAGCTTTTAACATTTTTTTTCTTTTTTCCCCAATATTTAATATCATTTTCGTTAGTGCCAAAGACTATTCTAGTTTTTCTGTTCCTATGAATTTCTGCATTTCAATTATTTCAAGCTTCTTACTGACATTGTATTACTTTCTTAAATTCGATATTTTGAATTTTAAATAAACTTACTAACTAGTTTAATTTAATCAATATATATGTACCATGCCTGTATTGAATAATAAATTTACGGGTTATACACGCGGTGCAGCTTCTCTACAAGAAAAATCAATTTTTAATATATTTAATATATTAATATATTTTTTAATATTTTATTTAATTTAACATGTTAATTTAAAGATAATTTTTATATTTTTCATTCATTATTTCTAAAAAATAAAATTGATTGCTTTAGAATCTGAAAATGTGTCCTTGTTTAATGGATTTTGTGTAACCAAATTTTCTTTTAAATTTTTTATTAAGTGTTTTTATCATTAAGTCTTAATTGATTTAATACAAAATTATTCTTAACAAAAATCTATCTTATACTTATTTCTTATTTACCAAAGTTGTACTGAAGCTAACATGACTACTTCTAATCACGATTGTAATGATTCTCAAATATTATTATTTACAAACCAATTATTATTTATAAATATCAAATAAAAATATTTAACTCTGTAAAATGACTTTTAACGATTCTTTTAATGAACTTTTAGATAATCACTTCACAGATTATGAATAAATCAAAAAATGATCAAATTACAAAATATGCCGTTGATTTATTGTCAGACGATGATTGTATAAATCTTCGTAATTCAAGAAAAGAGGCGTGGTATAAACCTCACAGGGGTTCTTTATATCAACCTTCTAAACACCATTCGAATGGTATTACCGATGAAAATTTGCTCATTGATAATGGACATAGAAGTAAAGAACGAGTATCTAGTAAAATCCATACTTTCGATTCTAACTTATTTGGCAAAAGATCAATAATTAATAAACATACTGGACAGTCTGAAAAGGAGAAACAATTTTCTTCCAACGGATTTAGAGAAACTCCAATTCTTATTTCATCGGAAGCAATGGCACAAATGATAAGATTAGCAATTATAGAAAAAAGCAGACCCATGCTGAATAGTATTTGTAACCAGCTAAGAATTATAAATGAAGTATTTTATTCTAATTATATACTACTTATTGTATCGTCATTAATTAGGTTTAAAAAAATAATTTACTTATTTTTATGATATTTTTAAAAGTTAGTATATACTATAGATAATATATATATTATTAAAATATTGTATTAGGTCACAAGTATGACTTAGTATTAAGTATTTGTATAAATATAAATTAGCATTCTTGGAGCAAATTTTCTAAACAATGGATATTTCAAAAATTTGTGTCATTTTAGAACATAAGTTCCATCGAGGAAATAATGCAAGGCAAATTATTCGAAATTAGAGTGATATGTTTTGAGGCAAGGTCGTTAATGAGTGAGTGGTGCGGCGATTGTTTCAGAAGTTCGATACAGGATATTTCTGTTTTCAAAATATGCCCGTGGTCGACCTGAGACGAAGGTGAATCAAGCTGAACTGAAAACTGTTGTGGAGAAGAATAAATCTCAGTATTCAAATTTAGCGTTGAAATTCAAAGTCTGCATCCCTACAATAATTGACCATTTGAAGCAAATTAACAAAGATATAAAGCTTGACCGATGAGTATCTCCCGAGTTAAGGGAATATAAGAAAAAAAATCGTCTTCAGACTTGTCTTTCTGTTTCCTTACAAATGAAAAGCGAGCCATTTCTTCAACGTATCGTGGAGTGTGTCAAAAAGTGGATTGGATTAAATAATCGCAGGGAATCATCTCAATGGTTGCATAAAGAAAGAAGTGTCCAGACCCTATCCAACGCCGAACGTTCACCAAAAGTAAGTCATGGTATCCATCTAATGGTCTGGTTCTGATATTATTCCCTACATCTTTTCAAAACCAGGAATATCCATTACAGCAGAAACAGTCCATACCCAATTAAAGGATATGATGAAGTTGCTTATTATTAAGCAGCCGAGCTTGGTCAATCGAGACAAATAAATTCTCTTGCCAGACAACGGTGGACCACACGTTACCAAAGCAATGTTGCTGCCACTGCAAAAATTGGAACTGAAAACTATCTGCCATTCTTTATATTCCCCAGACCTTACGTCAACTGACTATCAGTTCCTGGTTTGAAAAATATTGGCATTCTTGGATACAAATTTTCTAAACAATGGATATTTCAAAAATTTGTGTCATTTTGGAATATAAGTTCCATCGAAGTGGCTGCAAAAAATCCTCTTCGATGCTGGATTAAACAATTTATCATTAAGATGGCAGACCTGTGCTGATAGTTTTGATGATTATTTTCAATTAATATATTGTTTTTTGATTCTTATATTTTAAATTAAAATGTTGATTAAAAATTCGAGATTTCATAATTAATGACCTAATATATATTTACTTATATTTTATATTATTTATTTATTAAATTATATTATATTTTGTAAGTTAGAAAGGAAAACTAAAATTTTTATGAGTACTATTGAGAAAAATAGTTTAATTGAAAATATTTTCAACATTTGATATCAGAAAACAGTCTCTGTTCATTAGACTTATGGCTTTGTCTCCGTTTTGACATAAGTCTATTGATGTTATTTAACTGATTTATAGTGTTTTCAGTATTTTTTTCATAATTGTTAGGTCATTTTATTGTGTTAGATGTCAAAAAATAATTAATTATTATTTGTTTAATTATCATGTCTACATTAATTCCTTAGTAATTGAGTTCCCAAACGATTTTTGATTTGTCTTAATTCTAAAATAAATTAGTAAAAATAAATATTTAATATTATCTGTATTGAAAGTGATTTTTTTTAAAAAAATAGCTATATTACAGGATTACGCAGAAATATATAGAAAAATTTTCAGAAATAAATAGAAATAAAATATTTCATAACAAATACACGAGTGGAAATGTACATATAAAAATAATAAAGGATTACGGGACGATAGTCTTGTCTCATAAATGCCTTATGTTTTGAAAATAACCACTTAAATCGACATCGTCATCCATGAGTACCTTGGTAATCAATTCTTTTACGTGGTCCTGATCTATAATAGTTCTCATAAAGGAGGATATTTGCGATTTTAAGATGCTGAAAAACTCTTCGATCGGGTTTAATTGAGGCGAGTGTGGTGGTAAAAACTTCTAGTTTTGTGTAAGTTGACTCCTGTTTCATCTAATTAAACCTGCTTACAGTTTTTAATGTACTCAATGCCCCTCGCATAAATCTGTCTAGACTCGATGTTTTTAATATTATTTCTCTCTTCGGAAACTCTGACTAATCGCTTTTTGGTATAATCCATGTCACTTAAAATTCTTAAGACAGTACTTTGGCTGACTAAAATGCGATCAAATTTAAATAGAAACAATCGAATATTTTTTTATATATTTCTGAATAATTTTCTATATTTGATTATTTTTTCTAAATATTTCGAATATTTTGCTATATATTTCTGCATAAACCTGTAATAAAAATATTTGATTTGTTTAAACGAATTAATTGATTTTATTTAGTTAAAATTTAAAGAATTATTCAGTAAAAAGTTTTCTTATATTAACAGCAATATAATTTTTCACATATTTTTTGATAATACGGAACATGTATCAAATAAACGCCATTTGGGCGAGTTGATTTTTTTTCATAACAATATTAGAAAATCAGCTGCCGAAACCAATTGAAGAATTTTGGAGGCTTATGGCCACAATACTTTATCTTTACCAACTTGCAAAAGATTGTTTGTAAATTTCAGAAATGGGGATAAAGAACATCCTGGACAAAAGAAACGGTTTTAATATGAAGATCAGGAAGCAACAGTGATTCAAAATCCATGTCAAACTCAACATGAACTTGAAAAATCATTAGGAGTTAGTAGAGTATTAATTAATCGACTTTTACAAACCATGGGGAGATTTACAAGAAAGGAAGATGGATACCTTACACCAGTCAGCAGTTTAAACTATTAAAAATTTAATAATATTAAGTAAATTCAAGATAAATTTTTATTACAAATAATTTAAGTGGTTAATAACATTTGCCTATATTTTATTAAAGTTATGAATTTCTTTATAGAAAATTAGATTTGGTTTCGAGAATATCCAATTACATATCGTCCTTTGATATCTTCATTATTGATATTATTATTATTGAAAAAGATGCGTAGAAAAACGTTGATTGTTTTCAGGAAAAGAAGTGAGATCTAGATGGAAAAATTCATTTTAAAAATTATTTTTATTTTATAACGTTCTATTGTCATTTCATACTGAAAGGGATGTTATTATTAAAAAGGAAATGTTCATGAAAGATAACCCCAGCTAAAATATGCTACTAGGAATTTTGAAACTTCTTGAATAACAATCTCAGAACGAAACCTAAGATCTTAAATTACTGTAACTTATTATTGTTGTATTAACCAATCTATGTTTATAACAAGTGCACTTAAACGTGAAGTAGTACTATACAAAAATAAACACATTGCTATTGTGAACTAAATTTTTAATAATTAATTAAATTTATTTATTATATGTATACATTTATTTTCAGAAATCAAAGAAATCAATATTGAATAAATTGAATTTCAATGAGAAATTGATTATTATGAAAATCTTGAATAAAGGAGTCCATTCTAAAGAAAAAGTAATTTTTTAATAATTTCTCTTCAGATAAAAAGTAATAAAGAATTTGATTATTTTTAACAATTAATTGAAAATATTTATAATATTATGGAACTGTAACATTATTATTTTTCAGTAATGTTATTTTTTAATTTATGACTATATTTTAAAATATATTTTAATATTTGTTAAAATAAAATATTATTTTTAGATTTGATATTTTTAATAAAGTAAATATATAGAATAAAAAAATAAATAAAAATAAAAATATATAAGAACTATTTAAGTTATAGATTTTCTACATATAATAATAATAATAATAATAATAATAATAATAATAATAATAATAATAATAATAATAATAATAATAATAATA
>JBBMKC010235596.1:0-11211 GCA_037834085.1 Bipalium vagum | reverse complement strand
TTAGTAAATTTTATTCAGTTTTTAGGAAAATAATTAGGTTTTGGGTGGTGGCTATAATTTTATTTCCACCAGTGTATAAGGGATCAAACAAATTGAAAAGAAACTATATTTTTATTATGTGAAATACTGTTGTAAATCAAATAAGTCGTTGTAAATCAATTATATTATATATATCAATAAAATAAGGCACAGTTTAACCATATACTTTACACAAAAGCTTACGGATCATGTTTAATTTTCAACCCAATTTGGTTAGACAAAGGTCTTGATCAAATGCAGTGGGTTAAAGAATAGTTATATTTTCGAAGAAAATGTCATTCATCGATTGACCAAAGTAAAGTAAGATTGGAATACTGTTAGACCAAGTAAGGAAGAGCGTAGAGGACTGACAAAAATGATATAGTGAAAATCATTGGTAAATATTCATTGAATATGAATATTGCAACATTAGACTAGACTTCTCAAAGTTCAAATTTAAATGTCGTTGAGCAAATTGTTTTGCTTAGACAAATTTTATTAATGAAAATGAATTATTTTAATTTTAATAATGGATTTAAAAGCCTAGACATCTGAAAATATATCTGATCCAAAGCATTTTCAAGGTTTAATTCTCATTTAAGATGGAATTGTAATATGTTTTAAGAAAATGTTAAAATGTTTTTTGATAAACTTTTGAAAGCGATAAGTATAGTTTTTTTGCTTATCCTAAATATTGAGAAAAATGAAGAGAAGCGTTTTGTAAAAATAATAACAGTGAAAAAACTACGATATGAGATTTGAAAATTTATATGTAACAATTGCTGCTGATCATGAATATAAAATTAATGTTGCTTGGAACCATTGATTTTTGTAAATGTCGTAAATTAAAAATGTCCTATAAAATCATTTATTATACAGTTTTCCTTATATAATTAAAATATATAGTGATATTTACTAATCAGAAATGTAAAAATTCACCACATAAATTCGGTCACATATATGGGTTATTAAAAATCAATAAAAATCCGAAAAAGTTAACTGATAGTTCCAAAAAGCTTTATCTATTATACTTTGGTTGCAAAGTTCGTGACCAGGATAAAATTGGGCTCTTCATTTTTATTGCATACCACTGTCCTTGTCCATTAAGTAAGTTATAATTAACAGTCGATGATATTTTAAATACTTATTTATTTTTAAAATATTTCCAATTCCGCAACTTTTACCAGGTTATCGTCACCTCAAATGATCATCAAGTTTCAAAGCCAAAATGTTTTCCAATTTCTTTTGTTCGTTTTCTCTAATTAATAAGCTTTTAATTTTTATTATTAATCATTAAAAAACAAATCATAAAAATTATTTGATTAAGTTACTTTTTTATTGTAGTTCAGTTTCTAATGAATTATTGATTGCTATTCTTTAATTAATTAATTTTTCAAGTGATAATTAAGTTGTAACACAATTTCAAACAATTAATAAAATATAAAAAATTACATTGGTCATAAAAAATATTTTACAAATAATTATCGATTGTAATGAAATCGTTAAACACGGACTTCTGACTTTACATAAAAGAAAAAAATCCAATTAATGAAAAGAATTATAATAAATAATTACTATAAAATAATTTGATCCAACTTATGATGCGAATTTGAACGAATTAAAGAACGAAATATTATTTCTGGTAATTAAATTTCAAAAATAATGAATTCAATTATATATAGTGAAAAGGAAATGGAATTAAACAGATATGAGGGGGCTTTTCAATAAAAACATTTGAAAAAGTGATTTAGCCGTATTTCAAGTTGTAATAGTAGTGCCAATTATTAATAGAAAATTCCAGAGAATTAGTCACAGAATAAGTTAGACATTAATGGAATTTCAGAATTTCACAGAATCAACTTGAAATCTAGCAATATTACTCATTGAAATGTTCTAATATTAGTTTTTGAATACTGACATTACTATTAAAATTACTATTAATAATAGAAATAATGAATTAAAAAATATGAGAAAATAATAAAAAATTATAATAATAAAAAGATATTAAAATAAAATAATTGGAATGAAAAAATAGTAGAAAAAAAATCAAAAGTTATGAGTAAATAAAATTTTTAATAAAAATTAAATTAAGAAAAATAAAATTAAGTATAGTAATTATTATAATATCAAAATATTAATATATGAGTAAATTTATAATAATAAAAGTTAAATAAAAATAAATATAATAATAACAATAATAATCGTGATAATAATTTAAAAAAAAATAAAATTAAGAAAATAGACAATAATAAAATAAAATCAAGTTCAGGTCAATAAAAAGAGTAACCATAAAATTAATAAATGTAAAATAATAATAGCAATAATAATAAAATTGATAATAAAATTAATAATGTAAAATAATAAATTAAAATAATAAATTAAAATAATAATAAAAATAATAATTTATAATAATAATAATAAAATTAATAATATGTAATAAAAATAATAATTATAATTTTAATAATAATAATAAAAAGTTTTATATTAATATTTGATTATATATATTATCTGGGCAATTATGCTCGTATTTCTTTATTAGAAACTGGTATTATTATACCATGATATATTACAAAAATATATTTACATCTAAGTATAATCGAATTAATCAACTCAAAACAAAAGTTAAACAGATTGTCATATAATATGAATAAGTAGTAGGCCAATTTTAATTATCAGTTTTTCGTTAATAAATACTCTTTTATCTTCTCTTAAATAAACTGGTTTACCAATCACATAGATGGAAAGGAAAAGGAATACAAACTGTCTTGGAAGTGAAATTCTCTGTAGTTCCATATAAAAAGATGCCACACAGATTCTCCAAACCAAATCTTCCAAAAGCCAAGGTAAAACACGCATACAATCATAGAAATACCTTCATATAAATATATAAATTTGTGGCCATATCAAATTAATTCCAGTTTTGTCACTGAAATTCGGCACAGATTCGTGGATGTAACTGATGGATCAATGAACATTTGCCCAATCTGTCCAATCCAAATGTCGAAATCTATTTTCCCATAATGATTGGGAGATTTACAATTTCAAATAAATATTACAACAAATCTCGTTTGACTATAGAAAACAGAATTCCATCTCCTCTATTTATCATCCATCAACTGTCACTGGGATCGGCTTTTGACATTGACATTGATTTTTTCTCTGTTTACAATTATTATGATCGGTTTCCATAGTCGACTTGTCGTGTTGGCCATTTGTTGATCCTGCTCAAAGAAACGACGGCTATTATGATCAGGGAAACTAGATTGATCTTCATTACGTTGACTGATATCATATTCTGGACCTTTGTTGTGCACGATCAAATTCAGCCGATAATGGCTGTCCATGGATGTATAACGATTCTGAAAGCTCCGAAAATGAAGACTTCGATCTGTAGCAATATCCCAAGGCATTTTACTCGCATACCGGAATCGTTTCCCAATTATATTACAGAACTTATTATTGAAAATCAGAACATTTCCGTGTTGGATTCGACTCAATTAAACAGTTTGCCAACTTTGGTGAACTTGACTATTAAAAATAGTCTCGTGTCGGTAATCAGTTCCAATTCCTTTCTCCACGTTCCTCAACTCATATCACTACGACTGTCAGGAAATAAGATCTATCTGAAAGAGTCGTCAATGCCAAGCAGTTCTTTGATCAATTTGAAAAATATACAAATATTAGACTTGTCGCAAAACCCTCTGGGATTTGTTCCCGATTATTACTTTCAGTTTTTGAAGCAATTAACCTTTCTTAACCTGTCATCAGCTGAAAAGGGTTTTACCATTGAAACCAACGGGTTCGATGGGTTGACAAACCTCCAGATCTTGGACTTGACGAACAATAGCTTAATCACTCTTTCGGAAAGTCTCTTTCAATCGCTCTCGGCAATGCAGCTCGTTGAATTCTATCTCTATCACAACATTTGGAATTGTGATTGCAACTTACAATGGCTTAAAAACTGGTTTTCCGTACATAAGACAGTGAAATTCAGTAAAGAAGTAAGTAAGGAGATTTGGATAAATGGTATCAATAGTGTTCGAGAAATACAGCCAAAATGCCATACTCCTTACTCTTTAAGGGGAAAAAACATCTTTTCCGATTCACTAGGAAGTGATTCCATTCGAACGGGAGACTTAAGATGTGCTCCGAAAATCTTTACTCAAGATAGAAAATATGAAATTTTTAAAGGTCAAAATGTGACATTTACTTGTAATTTCCATGCCAATCCAGGCGGTCTAATTAGTTGGTCGAAAAATGGCATGGTTGTACAAAATCACTGGGGAAGAGTCAGCTGGAATCGATCACAAGGTGTAAAGTTTAAGGCTTGGCTATTATTGAAAAATGTTGAAGAGCATGACAGTGGGTTTTGGAAATGTATCTTAACCACCAAAGTTAGCAAAGTCTATGCAACCTTCACACTCAAAGTATTATTGTCACCATCAGATATTGACTTCAAGTCCATTTTGAAATATGTAGGAATTGGAGGGGTGACACTCATTCTTTTGTTAGTTGTCATTGGAATCATTATCTATTGTGTTTACGGATTTAAAATACGTAATATTAGTAGAGAAAATAAGGCTTCAACAAACATTTTAATTGATTCTAAGAAATCAACCCTTAACCAAAGTCATAAAAATTATCATATAATTTCGAAACCATGTAAAGAAACAGGATTCGACAATAAAATTCTCGTTTCCCAGCTAGACAAAAGTCAGTATTATAATCCAGTTTTGTTAGAAAATAATACTTCATATATTCAACCTTGTATAGAACAATCCCATTCTCCTTTTTCCCATTATCTCATTAATGGCCTCTCATCAAATTGTCCATTTCATGGAGACTTAGCGAAGAAAAGATCGTCGAAAACAGAAGACAATATATATTCAGAAAATAAAAACGTACACTTTCAAGATACTATGACAGATTCTACCCGGGCTCAAAGTACGAGTATTCCTTGTCCTATCCATGGCAATGTTCTATCATATTTGTCTGGTCCAGCATCATCGGTTTCTACAACAGCAACAACAGCAACTCACAATACCCAATCTACATGCTTAAGTTCATGCACTGTGGAAAATTCGACTAAAGAATTCGTTAAAGAACTAAACTCTTCTAATCCAGACGTAGATGACCCTTCAGATTCTTTTCCAAAGGATATTAAATACGTGTTTTCCAGCTCACCTGTAACAACTTTTAGTTTTAGTACAGCTATTTGAAGAGTGTTATCGATCTAAAATGTAAATATTAAATATCACTAATTCAAATGTTCAAGAGGCTTATAAGCATCTTACACCTTTATGACAAAATGCTGTTGTCAGTACCCTTTCTTAAATAATTATTATATTTAGGATAATATAAAATAAAAATTTATTAATCATTTGACAACTTTTAAAAGTATTATAAAATAATAAATGAGACTAACGAATTTTCACTAAAAATCAGGACTTATTTCAACTTTATTGAAAAATAAAGGACAACGATTTTTTAAGTAACATTTACTAGGTTAAAATTAAAAATGTACATTTTCTATTGTACAATGAAATAAGGACCATGATCGCCTGCATTTCTCAAAATTGTCCGGATATCTCTACAAGCCTCTTGTACGGGCTTTGTGTCCATTTTTACAGGCGCAATCGAATCCTGATTTTAATTGTTGACAGTTATTAGCTCTTCAGTTGTTTTTATAAACAAAAGATTTTGAAATTCCAAAGAAATCTTCGATTGAACGATATTGAAGAATATTTATAGGATTTCGATTCTTAGGAACAAAAGGTATCTATTTTCATTTTATATTCTTTGGCGTAATGTGCAGGAGCTCTGTTCGGCCAAAAGAAGAGGTTGTCTTTAGAATGATGTTCTTTCAAAAAAGGAATTAAAATTTTGAACAAGCATTGCTGGTATATTTTCTGATTGATTGTCACACCTTTCTTTCTACTTCAGAGATGACAATATACAACATAATCTTCTTTTCTTGTTTACTGTGAAACTTATATTTAATATTAACTGGAGCTGTAGAAGAATTACAGGAATAAAATCAGTCATTTCTAGGAACGCCTGAGTTGCTCATTGAGAAATAACTTTCATCATCGAAACGAATCATAAATTTTGATAGGTTAATGCAGAATTCGAATTGATTGCCAAATTTATTTTTGAAGAAATGAAACAATAGAATTATAACTTATTAAAAAAATTGTGGACCATTTCATTATAGACATATCAGTCTTACACCTTAAACCAAAGAAATAATATTAATAAGACACTGTTTTAGTTATTCTTCAGATTTTCATTAATTTTTTTTATTATGTAACATGTTCTTCATTATTATCTCCTACATTTTCAGTATGCCAGACTTCATTTGTACATTCTTCCGAATATCTTATTGTGTTACCTGTTAAAGGATAATTGTTATTAAGATAAATTATAAAGTCCAGTTTAAGTCAAAAGAACAATTAAAGATAGACTATTGAAGGTTTTCAATAATGTTAATGACAGTTACCAATTACACTCACATAAAATCATTGTCAAACAGTCGCAGACCATACATGAAAAATGTCAAAAGAAGTTTGAATATTAAAATTATTCAAAAAATTTAAATAATAAAAATTAAAAAGAAATAGTTTCAAGGGTTAAAAACCATTAATAAATTAATAAGGAAGAAAACAAAACCTCTAAACGTTGTGATCCCAAGATTTTCATTGGTTAAGGGTTTTTGTATGGGGATTCTTAACGTATTAATAGACACATAAGTATCTCATTATTGTTTTATTTATTTGTTTTATCACTGAATGATACAGTGGAGAATAGTTTTGACAGAGGTCTCTACGATAAAACTTAGTGCAGCTTCTTAAGAAAAGAATTCTCAAATTCAATAATAAAGAATCCACCTCAACATTGTCTATTAATCCTAATTAAATTGAATATCTTCTGGTTGTACAGCAATAGAAAAAATTTGTCTTTTTGTTAAAATTCTGTCTATTTTATAATAATGAACCAAAGCTTCATCGCGCTGTCTTCCTTTGTCTGACTTTTTCAATTGGGACGTCTAGCTTATATAACAGTCAATAGAATTAAATATTTCTAATTAATTCCATTCTGTCACTTTATCTCTCTTATCAAATACTTTTTATATAATAAATAAATAAAATATCAACTCTAACTTTGTTATACATATCGATTGTTTAATTAATTTTCTTACTTTTTATTTTAATATATTTTTTTCGTTCAGTTTACTGACAGATGGTATTTTGATCGGTTCTTTTTTCTGAATTTTCAATGAAATTTTTTTTATTATTTTTATATATCTTCTCCAGATTTATTTTATTATAAAAAATTAACCATTTTAAAAATAATCAATACAATTGTGTAATGATATTTACACAATTTGGTGATAAAAATTGATCTGAATTTTCAACAAATAATTATTAATTTTTATATTTTATTTAAATTATTTAATTATTTATATGTAATATTAAAGATATATATAAAGATATATATGTAATATATTTTGTTTCATATTTAATATTGGGTATTTTTTTTAATTCTAATAAATATGAGGAGATATTAAAAAATTGAGAAATCATCTGCTAACATTATTTTATTCACATTGTTTAAATTTTACGTAATTATTTCTGAATAATTTAATTTTCTTATTTAAATCTAAATAATTTAATAAATAATATTTTAAGTTTTAATAAAGTAATTAAATATTATTAAATACAAAAAATATAAAACATTCCAAATTCAAAAATATTTGCAACCTTGAGGAAATGATATAAAAATAAAATAGAGCCTTGGAAATAGATTCAGATTTTATACCTATTTTCCTTTTGCCATTTTCTATCATAATTCTCATATATAATTTTTTCTTAAAACCGAAACGAAACCTTAAAAAATTAATTTCCTTTATCATTTCCCTAAATTCTGTAACGGTTGACTGAGTTGTGTTAATTATCAGAATTCTCTTGAAATTAATATTGTCCAAATTAGTTGGGAAACTTGAAAGGTGTAAATATTTATGATCAAATCGGATTTTATCCGCTTTCAAAACCAATTTTTTTTATATTCAGAAAGTAATAAAAAGTTTTATGTATAAAATTATTGACATAATAACATTGTAAGACTTCTTTACTACTTACAGCTATTACAATGAGATAAAATAGAACCAAAACTCGATCAAATAATGTTACGTGAGATATACTTTTATTTTGGGATAATTTTAAAAGGAAAAATATATTTTTTTTTCTAATATAATTAATTATTTTCCTTATATAATTCTTATGGAACATGTACAAATAAACTTGTCGTATGTGAAATATAATGTGCAAAGACCAATATTTTCATTGTTCAGTTTTCTTGTGGAAAATCAAACTGGTCACGATTATTTTTAAAAATTTTAATTTCTATTTGTTAAGTTGTTTTGATCGTCGAGTCAGTCTTTATTGACTAATAATATCAGGTAACGAACTAAGTTTTTTCGTTTTTAATAAAAAACTAAATTAAGACTGAAGTTAAATTTAATTTATTAATCATAAAACATTATTAAACAATTAATCATCCAGATATTCTCCATCTTTTTCTATTAATGCCTCCCATCTATTTAGAAGTTTAGTGATCCTCGTATTAAAGAAATCTCGATCTTTTGAATGAAAGAAAGAAAGTACTTTATTCTTTATACCTTCGGAACTCTTAAATTTTTATCCATCAAGTGATTCTGTAATACCCGGAACAAATAAAAATCGGATGGGGCTATATCGGGACCATATGGAGGATGTTCCATTAGAGTCCTGTTCAATTCCTGAATAACCTTCGATGTCTTCATTGATTTGTGAGACTTGGCATTATCTTGGTGGAAAATCACTTGTTTTCAGTTTATCAAACTGCTCCGGTTTTCATTCATAATGGCACTAACTCTTCGTAGTATGTGACAATAGACATCAGATTTAACGGTTTCCCCGGATTTTAGGAAATCCTAATAAATAATTCCACGAGAATCCCACCAAATGCACAAGAGAATCTTGTTTCGTGTAAGGTTGCGGTTTTCAATTTTTTTGCAGAGGCTCTCCTTTTAACGATCACGATCTTCGTCTAGTTATGTTGTCATGATAGATCCACTTTTCATCGCAAATGACTATCCGGTCGAGAAAAGGAATATTTCAGTTTCTTTCGAGAAGTCTGGAACAAATTTCAATGCTATCCAACTTGTTTTTTCAGATAGTTGGCGGGGAACCAATTTTTTGAGTTTACAAGTGAATCCTAACGCTTTCAGTCGGTTTCTTATGGCTGTATCGCTTATATTTAACTCAGAAGTGATTTGTTTAGCACTAATTGGTCTGTTTTGTTCAAGAAGGTCAATAATTTGATAATCCTTCAAGTCTTTTGGCTTCCAAACCTCTGTTTGTCTTCCAATGAAAAATCGCCAGTATTGAATTTTTTGAACCAATTTTGCACTGTTCCCAGTTGCATTGTTCCTTCACCAAGTATCTCGTTAAGTTTTGAGACAGTTTCATTTGTGCCTGTGTTTTTTTCCATTCATAATAAATAATTTTTCGAATTTTTGATTTATCCAGCGAACTTTTGGAGCACGTATTCCAGAGGATAATGGTTAATAAGATTATATATACAGTAAATTTGAAACTCACATGTTTAAGCAGCAAACTAAAACAAAGAAAATTTAAATCGGTAGATAAATGAGAATCCCAGGGGCTAACAAATTAAAACAACCTAAAAAAATACTTAGTTCGTTACCTGATATCTTGTGGGACCAAAATGGAGCCATTCATTATGAGTTACTTAAGAAAAACACCAATAATCTCAGATATTTATTCACAAAAAGTTGTTCGATTAAAAGGAGCAATTTGTTAGAAATGACCTGAAAGTCAACATCAAGTGATTTTGCTGCATGACATCGCTCGACCACATACTGCTAGACTAACAAAAGCATCATTGAAAAACTCAGGGTGGAGATTCTACCTCATCCAACATATTTACTACGTGAGACATTTTATTTGTGCCAAAATGGTTTATTTCAAACAAATTCGACCATTTTTATCTTTTTGAATTTGTTTATCTGATTTCAGAACAGCTTTTCATTACAAAATCAATATTTCAAAGTGATATCCGCCTTTTTTATCAAACATTGAGTTACTATAAATCATTTAAATAAATCTAAATTAAAGATTTTTTTTAAAATAGAAAAACATTTGAAATTGAAGTTCTAAATAAAATTTGACGATTTACTATGATTTTAAAATGTTTGTTTAGATCAATTTCATTTAGCCCTTTGAAAATGATGCTTTATCAGAGAACTGAATTTTTAAATGGTATGTGTTCAGTGATTGAAAGAGATTGATATGTCACATCCTTGAAGTTGATGAGTCCGTGAAACAATATGATCATTTTGCAAGGTCACCTGAAAGTTGCTGTCGTTGAATCCCATACAATTTGATGTTTTCTGAAAAGGAATGTGGTGTTGAAAGGTGCTAAAAATGCTTCAGAAATTTCACAGAGGTCGTTCAAATTTATTTTACAACATCGTCACTTGTGATGAAACAGATTTATTCTTACGCTCTTGAAAATAAGTAACAATTTACTGTTTGTTATTTAAAGGTCAACTCAAAACAATAATAATTGTTCGGTCCTACAACACTGCAAAGAAAATGATGCCCCTTTTCTTAAGTTTAAATGAATTTAGCAACTTTAGGGAATCCGAGAATTTGGTTTTACTGGCTGCTTTTTTTTGATACGCTTATTTTTTCAGTTTTTAAATATTGCATTAATTAATTATCTTTGATAGGAGCCAGTTTGCTTTTAGATTTTACTTTTTCTTCAAACTGTTATAATTTACATGTCACAAACTTCTTGCAACTATAACTTCACAATTTTTTCTACTCCAGTTTGGTTCCTAACAATTTATATGAAAGGATTTTATAACTTCACAATTATATAATGATTTTTAAATTCAAACATTTTTAAGTACACGTAAATATTATTTGTTTAAATAATGAATATGTTTTACAATATTTTAAAATTAAATAAATTGTCAAAATAAATGCCTTTAATAACAATTTGAAAAATTAAATTAAACAAGCTTCCGAAACATTCGAAGAAGAAGCAGTATATACCTCAGCCATGATGCAGTTACAAGAACATGTAGGTGGAACAGATCTTAAAATATGTTTATCTCGAAGGAAT